>CAUYRH010019720.1:0-27282 GCA_963574655.1 Perodicticus potto | reverse complement strand
GCTTTCCTTTTTCCCCCTTTCTCTCTCTCTCTCTCTCTCTCCCCCCTCCCTCCCTCTCTTTATTTATTTCATTTATTTAATATATATTGGAATTTCCCTCTTACTAGGCTAGTCTCAAACTCCAGACCTCTAGCAATCTTTATCCCTCAGTCTCTCAAAAAAATTTTTTTGTAAATTTAAGGCCATTTGTTAAAATAGAAAAACCTCAAGATGAAAATGAAAGCAAAAGAAAAATTCAACTCCTCACAACCCCCCCCCAAAAATGGGCACTACCTTCAACATAATTTAGAAAAGAGCATTGTCAAAGATCTATTGCAGATCTTCAGTCTATTTCCCAAGAGTCTATAAATTTGTACTTCTAAATAAATCTTTTAAAAGTATGAAATTAAAAAATCATTTTTCAGTGTATACGTAAATCCTGTCTTATCACACCGGTATGTTTATTCACCACTATCTTTTGAAAATGGGCCATGTAAAAAGACATAGCAATTTTCACTCTAAGTTTCATTTGACTTTACTTAGGGTTGAATGCACATGAAATTTGCTTTTTTTTTTTTTTTGAGACAGAGCCTCAAGCTGTCACCCTGGATAGAGTGCTATGGCATCACAGCTCACAGCAACCTCCAATTCCTGGGCTCAAACAAATCTGCTTTTGGGACACCTACTGGCTTTCTTTGGCAAGTCATCTTACTGAAGACCGGTATTGATTTAATATTTTACCAAAATTTATAATCTTTATTTATTTTTCTATTCTTCTTGTTAGTTTCTTTCAAATCCACATCTCACTTTATCCCGTCATATACTTTTGATGCTTATATTTCTATTTCCAGTGCATTTATCATTGTTATAAATTCTGGACACTATATACAAATAATATTAATGCTAAGGATTATAATAAAATTATGATAATATAAACTGAAGTGATGAAAGTGACAGCATAAAGATATGGAATCAAACAGTAAAAATGAAAGCCTACTTTTGAAAAGAAATAAAATGCCATTGGTCCTGAGTTAATACATGTCATAAGATTCTATTATTTTCTGATAGAAAATGCCACATTTTTCTCATCTATTTCCTCTTTTACTTGCTGTTATATTTGACTAATTTAATCACATAACTAGTTATTTTGAACTTGCCTCTGATGCCAAGTTTGGGACTTAAAAGACTGAGTAATTTTTAAATGATTTTTTCTCTCATTCTATATGCAAAAAATTACGGGGTAGCTCCTACTTCTATAGTGCCCTAAGGGCTTAGAAATGTATTCCATTCAGAAAGGGTGAACAATAAGAACCTTTACATGATTATTTGTGTTATCAATTAATTATCGATTATAACTTATATAGCTTCCAGTCATCTGGTGTTTCAAAGCAAGAATTGTCTTCGTTTTCTGATTATAGTGGTTTGTAAAACTATTTTAGTTTGATATGGATATTTCTTAGGTTTCCTCAGGCTCATACAAAGAATGCAAACTTTCTTTAGGGTGTTTTACCTCTGCATATCAAAGTTTTTCATTACATTTTGGTACTTTAGTTGCATCCACAGAGTTTGACTACAGTGCAATGTTCTTGGAGATCAGCTCTCTAGCTTGCTATAGAAAGATTACTGAAGCCTGTAACTATGCTTATCTAAGATTAACCAGTTATTTAAAATATTTTTGGTGCCTATAATGTGTATACTCTCCTCCCATTTACACACCCTAGATCTTCTTTAATTGCATAGTGATGAGCATGATGAGAAAGAAAATGCCTTTGAAAAGCACATCTGCTTTTAAATATGGAAAATGTTGTATTCTTGGTATTTTTTTGCTAGCATTTTCTATCTCTAGGATGAAATATCACCATTTTTAGAAAAGAACCCTAGAGAGAGAATACCATATGCATATGGTTTTCAGTGTGACATTAACAGGTGCAACATTGCCTTAAAGACAGCAGTTAGGAATTTTTAAATGAATGTTAAAAGCTTTTGGAACCCCTATGTATTTGATTTAAAAGATAGTTTCCACTGTGTTATCCTTCTGTATTCAAGACATTTTGTAACGGTATTTCTTTCTTCCATTAATGTACAAGAATGGGCTATTAATACCACATATGAAGAAATAACATCAATTTATATCAGTTTAGGTTAACATGAGACAGTAAGATACTTAAAAGATTTTCTGGCAGCCTATTTACAGCCTACCTGCTATAGTTGGAATTCAAATCCCCTACATTAGCTTCATAAAAATGTTGGCACAATGGTGCTGAAAAAACCAATAGAGATGTTTTTCTTTCTGCTTAGCTAAAGTTTTAAAATATTATTTCAAGGCCCAGTCTTGATTTTCTTAAGGCACTAGCCCTGATTGATTATTGAGTCCATCACTATGTGTTTAATACTTATTATTTGTAGGTTATCACTCTGTAAATCACTGGAAATTCTATGAGTGATTAGATATCTGTCCCAGCACACTTTTAGTTTGTTAAAGGGCTTAAACATTCACAAAGAAAGCAAAGTATCTTGATATATAATTACAAATATGAAATAGAAAGTGGTAGTGGGCAAACTTGTCTAGTTCCAGTTCTAAGCAGGAATGCTTTCAATATTTCCCAAATGGGATGATGTTGGCAGTGGGTCCGTCAAATACGGTTTTTAGAATTTTAGGTATGTTCCATCTATGCCTATTAAAGAGTTCTTATCATAGAAGAGTGCTGGATTTGGTCAAATGCTTTCTCTTCATCTATTGAGTCTGATCACATAATATTTGCTTTTGCTTCTGTTTATGTGGAGAATCACATTTATAGATTTGCATATGTTGAATCAGATTTGCATTCCTGCAATGAAGCTCACTTGGTCATGGTGGATTATTTTCTTGATGTGCTGCTAAATTTATTTTGCTAGAATTTTATTGAGAATTTTTGCATTATATATTCATAAAGGATATTGGTAGATAGTTTCTTTCTTGTTGTTATTGTGTTCTTTCCTGGCTTTGGTTTCAAGGTGATAATGGTTTTGTAAGACAAGTCGGGGAGTATGTCTTCTTTGTCAATGCTGTGAAATAATTTCTGCAGTAGAGGTACCAGTTCCTCTTTGTAAGTCTAGTAAAATTCAATTGTGAAACTATCTGATCCAGGATTCTCTCTTTTTTTTTTTTTCATGGCTATTACACTGTTGCTCTTTATCACTTTGTTTAGATTTAGAAAGGTTTGCTTTATAAATCTGAGTGAAGCTGTGCTCATTACATAAATATTTGGAATTGGAGTGTTTTCTTATTGAATTCTTTCCTTTACCACTATATAATGACAATCTTGGTGTTTCTTTACTTTTGTTCACATTTGTTATCTTATATGAGAATGGTTACACCCAGCATTTTGTTTGTTTGTTTTTATTTTCATGGAATATTGTTTTTCATTCTTTCACCTTGAATCTGAATTAGTCCTTGCTGATAAAATGCATTTCCTGGAGATAGCAGATATTTGACTTCTATTTTCTTTTTTCTTTTATCTCTCAGCCAATCTATGTCTTCTGAGAGGGGAACCCAGTCCAATTACATTTATTGTTTAAGTAGGGGGATTTCCATTCATTCTTTTGAGTAGAACTTCACTGCTTTGTTTTACCCCTACAGCCATTTTGGTACCTGGGCTCTGATCTTTAGAATTTAGGGATTTTATACTGGTAAGTTCCTATTGTACTCATCACTGTATAATGAAGGTTTGTCACCATGTCCATTCAATGTAGTGCTGGAAATCTTAGCCAGAACAATCAGACGAGAGAAGAAAATCAAGGGTAAACAAATGGGGATAGAAGATTTTAAACTATCTCTCTTGGCTGACAATATGATCTTCTATCTATAAAACCCGCAAAATTCTGCCAAAAGACTCCTTGAATTGATAAATAAAGTCAGCAGAATGTCTGATTACAAAATCAAGCACAAAAATCAATAGGCTTTCTATACACTAACAACAGTCAAACTGAGAATTAAATCAAAGACTCAATACCTTTCACAGTAGCCACAAAAAAAAAAAAAAAAAAACCTAAGAAGATCTTTAACCAAGGAGGTAAAAGACCTTTAATAGGAGAACTACAAGTCCTGTGGGAAGGAACTCACACAGGGTATAAAACAAATGGAAAGATAATGCTCATGGGTTGGCAGAATCAACAGTGTTAAATTTTTATACTACCCAAAGTAATCTACAGATTCAATGCAATCCCTATTAAAATACCAATGTCATTTTTCACAGATCTAGAAAAATAATTCTATGCTTTGTGTAGAACCAGAAAAGGGACTGAATAGCCAAAGCAACATCAAGCAAAACGGACAAATTGGGATGCATCACTTTCCCAGACATGAAGCTATATTATAAGGCTGTAATATATAAACAGTATGGTACCAGAACAAGAACATACACCAATAGAACAATGAATATTAACCTTTATGCAAAGTCATATGGAGATATCTTAAGGAACTAAAAGTAAACCCACCATTTGATCCAGAAATCCCACTATTGGGGATTTATCCAAAGGAAAAAGATAATTTTCTCAAAAAGATATGCACACTCAAATATTTATTACAGCATATAGTTCACAATCACAAAGTTATGGAACCAATCCAAATTTCCATCGGTACATGAATGGATTAATAAAATACAGTACATGTATTCCATGGGGTACTATTTCACCATTAAAAAACAAACAAACAAAAATACCCCAAGACAACAAAATGCCAATGGTGAACTAATATCTTCTGCAAAACCTGGATGGAACTGGAGAACATTCTTCTAAGTGAAAAAATCACAAGAAGGGGAAAAGAAACACTACATGTACTCCCTATTAAACTAGAACTAATTAATCAACACTCATGTGCACATTTGGTCGTAAAACTCAATGGAAAGCAAGCAGAAGGTACAGAGCAGGAGGGGAGGGATAAATTCAGTGTGGGTATAATGCACACTGTCTGGGTGAGGGGCACACTTATAACTTTCACTCAAACAGTACAAAAGCAATTCATGAAACCAAAACATTTGCACACTGTAATATTCTGAAATTTTAAAAAAGGATAAAACAAAAAAAAAAAAACAAAGCACCAATATAAACTATTATGTGAGCTCAATAGAAATAAAGGTATTTATCTGAAAACTTTAAAATAACTATTATGATCCTCTGACTTCTATGCATTTGAACATGATTTAATATATGCTTATATTCACTAATTACATACCACGTATATTAAAGTTGAAATCAACTAGAAGGTAAACACTGAGAATCAGTGTCACTGATCATGCTAGTAATTCTGTTTATCTAGACTGCTTTTTTTTTCAGTACTTTTTTTTAGTTATTGTTATGTTGTTTAGACAGTGTACATCATGCTTCTTTAATGTTATTTCACTTAATCCTCTAAAATAACTCCAGAGGTCTGTATTAATATCTCACATTTATTGATCAGAAAGATGAAAACAGGGAAAAGCAACACCACTTTCTCAAGGTAGTACATTGCTAGAACTACATGCAGGAGGGATACATATCTCATCCAAATTTTATAATTTACTTCTATATCATGTGTTGGAAATACTTAAACTTTCTATGCCTCTGGTCTCTTACCTGTTAAAAAGGTATAATATTTGAACTTCTGAGAATAAGCCAACTTTATTTAAAATGCAACAATATTTTCACATATTGTGATATGTTGTTAATGTTTGTTACTCCATGAAAATTAGTTTTTCTTTATTTTCTAACTGATTTCTGGATCTGTTTTTGTTATCTGCAGTTTTCTGTCATGCACCAAGTAAGAATTTTTCCTTCCTTCCTCACTTTCTTGCCTCTTCCCTGTGTCTTTCATCTTCTCTCTCCCTCCTTGTTGTCTTATGCTATTTGGATTTCATTGGAATTCTTTATTGCATCAGTTGGTGTCTTCTACAAGCTATGTAAGGCCATCACAGCTATGAGTTGACTTCTAATTAGGTCTAACATGAGAGTTCTTTCCATTCTCAACTTTATTGAGGGAGAGGTTTCTGAATGTGTTTTTTTCCCTTGTCTATGAAGCCAATTGTACCCCTGGAAATCATCAAATTTTAAATCTCATAGGTTGAAAATTTGTAGAAGGCAAAAGAGGCTTGAATGTGCTGCTGATACTTCTAAATTTCTGTCTTTAATTAGATGTTTATTTAATTACTCATATAGACTCATAAATAATTTTCAGAATATTTAAAAATATTTATCTACAACATACTAAGTTTTCTACTAAGGAGAAATTAGTGGAACATATTATCCAAAAGAGAAAAGACATTTCATTTAAGATAGTATTCTTATGCAATAAATTCTTACATCATCTGTTGTTCACTGGATATAGATTTCATCATCAATTATTTTGTAAATACATACTATATGCCAGGTACTGTTTTATATATGCTGATTACATCAATGAACAGAAGAAATATCTCTCTAAGCTCACGAAGTTTACTTCCTAATTCTTTTCCTCCCTCCCTTCTTTCCTTCCTTCCTTCCTTTTCTCCTTCCTTCCTTCCTTCCTTCCTTCCTTCCTTCCTTCCTTCCTTCCTTCCTTCCTTCCTTCCTTCCTCTCTTTCTTTCTTTCCTTCTTTCTTGGTAGATGTTAAACTATGGGAAAATGCCTTAACTGTAGTAAGTACTACTTAGAAAATTAAAAATAAGAAATAACTGTCATGGCTACCATTAATATTATTTTGAATTCTACTTGAATGTTATCGAATAATCACATGGGGTGTCCAAGTTGATCTCATTCACATTATAATTTGTTGGTTAATTTAGATTTTTGAATATTTTTGAGTTTTTAGGTCAGCAAAATAATTTGCTGAAATAGTTGAGATATGATTCCTGTAAAAGGTAATATTTGCCTAAATCCAAGCTCTTCTCAACAAACATGACATCTTTTTGTCCTGTCTCTTCCCTGTTGGTCTGCCAGAATATTTGATACAGAGCTATAAGTAAATCTTTTAATTGTTCATGTAATTTTACATTTTTTCTACATCAATTTATATTTTTTAATAGTACTTCCTCTCTGTCTTGTTAGGATATTTTTTCTTCCTTGACAACAACATTTTACAATTATTTGCTGTTGCTATTTGGCCAGGCCAGCACTTTCTATTTGTCCTTGTTTCTTTTTCACTATAATTGATTTTTAACCACCTAAAGATAAACTGTGACTTCCAACTGCTCTGTGGCTGGAGTTGTTGCAATTTCGTCTTTGAAATGGCTGAGTGAGCAGGAGATGACTCAAATCATGAGCAGGAAGCAAATGATTTCTTCCCTCATGAATCTTTGACTCAGCATTTGGCAAATTGTAGAGATGTTGAAGTATTTCCAATTGTCTTATACTTGTACTTTCCTTAGATTGCTTTAGCATTTATGATCAATCAGAACTTTGTGGAAGTACTCATTCTTTTTTCTGAACTCATTGATAAGAAGCAAGTTAATAAATCTGATAACATCTTTTGGGTGACTATTGAAAGATGAGATATGAAAGTAGAAGACTATTACTCAAGGTAATTTTAATTTTATCTTCTAATTTAAAGATTATCTGAGGATATATCATTTACAAAACACTTTCTAAAAAATTTACTTATTACAGGATTGAACACTGCTTCTCATTATTTAAAATACAAGGAAAACCATTTGGTCCGGTGTCAGGAATCCTCAGATTTGTTCCAGCATTTAAGGTTAATTAGAACTAAAAAGAGAGTCTCTGTTTATTATTACATGAATGAGTACTTTTAAACAACTAATTTATAGTATCTGGGACTTATTTTGGTCACACATAGAATTAAAGATTTCTTCTAGAATCCCTTAGAATGTCCCTTGATTGACTAAATGATAGTAGATTTTTCTATCTTTTTCTGCAGTCCTATGAACTATATTACATGTATGGATATCTGTACCAATCACCATAATCAGAATATAGAACTATTTTATCAACCAAAACCAACTCCTCATTATAGTATTTTATAGTCACACTCTATGCCCACCCCAATACCTAGCAATAAATGATCTGATCTCTATCCTTACAGTCCTGTCTTTGAGAAAATGTCATGCAAACTGAGTCACATCCATTCAACCTTCTAAGACTAGTTTTATTCACACAGCACAATTCCCTTAAGATTCATTTAGGTTGTTGTATGAACTATCAGTTTGTTCCTTTTTTATTCTCTCAGTAGTAGTCCTTTTTCTCAATGTACATTTTTATTTTTAATTTGTTCACCTGCTAAAGAGCATTTGAATTGTTTTAGTTTGGGGAAATTATGGATAGAAGCTTCATAAATATTCATGTGCAAGTTTTTGCTAAAAATCAGCTTTTATTTTTTAAGGTAGATCCACAGGAGTGAGCTTTCTAAGTCATATCGTATGTGTATATTTACCTTTAAAAGAAATGGCTAAATCAATTCCTAGAGTGGTTATGTCACTTTGCAATAACCCCAAGAACATGATTGCCCCAGCTGCTTTCTTTTTATCTTCATCAGCTTTTGGTACTGGCTACATCTCTAAGGTTATCTACTCTACTATCCATGCACTGGCATTTCATCATGGGTTTAATTGCATTTTCTAAGTGGCTAATGACCATTCCGACAAATATTTGAATGTTATGTGCTATTTACTTTAATGAGTAAAAACAATATCTCTTAGTGAAAATCGTTAGTTTTTTTCCCCAGTATAACCTTGACTAAGTCACCTTAGTTCCTAAATGTGGGCCTAAGAGTTCTCATCTTACTCCTCTGATCAACTCTCAAGTATATGAAAATGACTGTCAAATCTAACTCTGTGACACGTCAACTTTTCTCCGAAATCCTAGTTTCACCTTTCCGACTGACAAACTGTCATCTCTAAATGTTTCAGGAGCTACTCAATTCAACTTTTCCTATATTAAAACTTTCTGTTCATTCAAATCAGTGTATTACCCATTTTATCTTTTTCTTCCAACCTTCTCAAAGTCTTAAATCCTCAGCCAACCTCTACTCTATTATTTTCCTCACTATATTCCATGAATTTTCAATTATAATTGATTTACTTTAGGCAATGTATCCATTGTCTATCTCTTCTACCACCACTAACACACTGGGATCAAGATGATTTAAATAAAAGAACAGAACTAAGTTATGATAGGAGTTTATTTTTTAAATACCAGATTTCTTTTGATATTCAGAATAGAAGTCTGTGGATGCTTAAAGAATATTGATTGTACTACGCATGGAGATTCATTTCAGAAAATGCAGAAACCCAGTGTTCATGGGAGTAATCGGATATAGTAGAATTTAACTGAAAGAAATGCCTAGATCATTAATTTATGTAGGATATCCAAAAAAAGATATTTATGTGAAAGATAAATATCTGAGTTAGAGTTAAATTATGAGCCAAGAAGGAGAATACAGGATTATTAGACCTACTGAGTGGATGCCTTGGACACCTCATATAATTATGATATGAAGTTTTTGGATGATGTGTTTTTATCAATCTAATTAAGTCTAGGCTACACAGAAATTTTCTGTCTTATCTATTTTAAGGTTATCTAAACTAAAAATAAATGTGGTAGCTTCATTTTTAATATGCAAGCCCATATGTAACATTGGACTGGAAACAGTTTACAGAAAAGGTGAAGTCACGTTACCAATTAAAATATGTACATTTACTTACACCTAAAAAATCTGTTTGCAAGCAACATTTTCAGCAAGCATTATCTCATGTTATCTGAGTGTAGGATACTGTGCTAATTGTTGATGATATGCAAAGCGAACTTTGACTATCAAGAGTTTAAAATAACTGCTGGAATAAGTCTAATAAGCAGGTCAAGTTTATAAGGCTAAACCCATTAAGTATTAAAAAGGGGTTTGTAACTCAAAATAGTAAGGAAAGGAAAGCTTTTGGAAAACAAGACAATGAATCTGGTTTTGGAAAAATGATAATAATAGAGAAAGAAAATGGAAATGGCAGTATAGGCAGAGGACAAAGAGTAAAGTTAGAGAGACTTCAGAGAGTATTGCAGATTTTCTTTACAATGTGTATTATTTGAAGCCTAAACAAATATACTGTCTTGTCTCTTATTTGCATATCAACTATTCCATTTCTTGGCCAACCTAAGAAATAATTGGATATGGCAAGTCGCTGTTTTTCTCTGGTCAACAATTTGTTCTATGCAACTAGGATTGTAAGCAACAATTAATCAGTGAATAGGAGGAAGATTTATCATGCTCAAAATGAATAGTCACTGTAAGTATCTGGAAAATGGAAAGACAATGCCTCACATGATGGTGGAATCTGAAATAAACTCTGAAGTGTGAAGTATATGGAACAGAAGAACAGAAGCACAAATGGAGAAATGAGCAGCATATTGAAGTGTTTGAACAGGACAATATAACTTTGGCATCACCTTGAGAAGTTATGTGACTAGCTTAATATTTTAGAGGAAGGAAGAAGGATTACATGTATGATGCCAGGAATGTCTGATGTAGCACAGAACATTTGAAGAACAATGAAAATGTTGGTTATAACTGAGTCTCTGTCTGTACTATGAGTGGTGGATGATGTTTTGTAGAAAGCAAAGACCATGTGGTGAAGCGTTTATGTAGGTCATACTAATGAATTTACATGTCCTAACAATTTTAAAGGGAAAGAGCTTTCTGAACATTGTGAGCCACATTCACTGTTAATGTTATACTTATTTCTTTAGGTAACATCGTTCAATTACAATGGCTGCTAGCATCTACTAGAATGAATTTGATCAATGTTCTTTTTTTTATTTCTATTTTTATTTTTTATTTTTTTTTTAAAGACAGAGTCTCACTTTGTCACCCTCGGTAGAGTGCCGTGGCATCACAGCTCACAGCAACCTCTAGCTCTTGGGCTTAGGTCATTCTCTTGCCTCAATCTCCCAAGTAGCTGGGACTATAGGCACCTGCCATAATGCTATTTTGTGGTTGTTGTTGTTGCCATTTGGCTGGGGCCACGTTTGAACCCATCATCTTTGGTATATGGGGTCAGTGCCCTACTTACTCACTGAGCCACAGGCACCACCCTGATTAATGTTCTTTTTTATAAGCTGTACTCACAGAAGAAATTCATATAAATGTATTTACTCTGTTTTCTTAAGATTGTGTTTGGCCAGGCTCATGCCTGTAATCCTAGCATGCTGGGAGGCAGAGGCAGAACAATTGTTTGAAGTCAGGAGTTCAAAGCCTGAGCAATGTGAGACCCCATGTCTACTAAAATTAGAAAAATTAGCCAGGGATGGTGGTAGTAGCTGTATTTCCAGCCACTTAGGAGGCTGAGGCAGGAGGATAGCTTTATCCCAGGAGTTTGAGGTTGCTGTGTGCTAGGATTAGGCGATTGCACTCTAGCCCAAACAACAGAGCCAGACTCTGTCTCAAAAAGAAAAAGATTATGTTAATAATAACATACATTTGAATGATACAGATTTCTAATTTATAGTCTTGTAAAAAACATTTATGATAATATTCAGAAGAAAGTTGATAGAATTCTTTAATCTCATTTTAGAGAGGTAAAAATCATGATATATTTTAGATCACATGCTCATTATCACATGCTCATTAAATTCAAATTTTGCCCCATGGATAGTTTTTATGAGAGCCTACCATATTTTAAAAGTACTATAGAACTGGGCGGCGCCTGTGGCTCAAAGGAGTAGGGTGCCGGCCCCATATGCTGGAAGTGGCCAGTTCAAAACCAGCCCCAGTCAAAACCTGCAAAAAAACCCACAAAAAAAAAAATACTGTAGAACTTATATTTCAATGACTTTAAATGTTAAACAGAGAATCTGGCTTTATTTCTACCAAAGTGAAAGATTAAATAATTTGATGAAATCATCAAATCTAATTATTCTGAAGACTTTGACTATGAATGGCTTTTGAGCTTTGTTTTTTGGGTATATTTTTATTTAAAGGGATAGAAATAGAATTTTCCATGTTTACTGCAAAATAATTGTAGTGCTTAAAAATTCTTGCGCATGAAATATATTTTCTCATTTGTGTTTATACATGTATATATGTACACATATGTATACATACACAGATATATATACATAGATATATAATTTTGTACTCTCTGAAACTAAAGTAATTTCTTTGGATATTAAAAAGTCTTTGTATTAGACATACACAGAAAATGTGCATATGCATTTTGCTGGTTTTTTGTGAGAGTTGCGTGTCGTTTTAAAAAGAAAATCAATTCCATCACTCCTATTGCTTTTGCATTGCCTTTGACAATGACTTTATTGGTTTTAGTGGTGAACATTTCTTTCTCTCAGCTTGATTTTGACATGTCTATTTAAGATTATAATTTGTTTTAATGCTATATATTTTTGCTACTGTTCATTGTTACTTTAGAGCTTTCATTGCTATTTGTATAGAATTGTATTTACCTGTTCTTTCAAAGAATGTACATGGAATAGGCATCTGAAAAATCCACCTGTATAGTGTGCTTACAGTGCGTGTTCATGGACTTTCATTATCAAAGGTTTTTCACCAGAATGTGACTACAGCATCCAATTTCGAGAACTACTTCACGCCTGCCATTTCTCTGATTTTTCTGTTTAAGTTGGAAGATGAGAATATTCTATCAGTGATCCCATATATCCTATTTATTTTGAGAAGTAATAAATTGTAAATAATCCAATAACATCAACTAGGTAGTACATAATAATATAAAATGTATTAAAAATATACATTTAAGAGTATACCACATTAGTCAATCCACAACAATAGTCTAGCTTTGTTGAAAAGGCAAGTTTTTAATAATACAACATATTGAATGAAATAGAATATAATAAGCAATAGTTTACAAATATAGATTGAGGAATGTCAATGCTAAACACATCACAATTTTTTATAGTACAAGTGCCCAATATTTATATTGGTGGGTTAGTAGTTAATTGTTTTAAACTAAGCAGTCATGAAATGATTATGCATCTAGTCAACATTATATGCAAATACATATTTGAAGTAACAGGATGGTCCATATCAACAAAGAAGAAGTTGAGGGCAATGGAACTAAGTCTATCAATAATAGATTTGAAGAGAAGGGGAAATAAATACATTTTCTCTAAAGTTAATAATAAAAATTTCAGTAATAAATGTGTAAATCACTTTTAAAACTATTATACCCTGTAGTATCGATTCAACTGATGGTACATAAAAGAATAAACCAGATCTATAAAGTAATTGGTATGAACATTCTTACCACCATAATTGGCTCAAAATTAAGAATTATATTTTCTTTTTTTCTCTTTCCAACTCAGATTCCCTGTTTTTACTATAAGTTTTGATATTTAAAAAAGTAAATGAAATGACATAGAGATAAAATTTCAAAATAAATATGTGATGCCACCATGTCACTGGACCTCTCAAGTACTTTAAATTGTGTAGCATATTACAATAAATCTAAGTCCAAATCAAGGATATTAAGTTAAATATAAAATTTTGATTAATTTGATAAGTTGTTTAATATAATCATTACGTATAGACTAGGAATCAAAAGTAATTATGATTTAATAAAATTATTTGAAAAAAGTAAAATACATAGAAAAAAATAAGAATCAAATTAAATGAATGTGCAATAATTTAAATTATCCTGCCCAAACTCACATTTAAATTTAATTACCACTGTGATAGTAGTGAAGGTATGACTTTTAAGAGGTAATAAACACATGAGGGATCTGCCCTTGTAAGTGGATTAACACTGTTATCATAAGAATCAGTTATTGAGAGAGTGGGCTTTTGATAAAAGGATGAGTTCTTCCTAATTCCCCCTCTTTGTCTCATGCACTCTTTGCCTTTCTGCTTTCCTCCATAGGATAACACAAAAAAAGAAGATCCTCCTCAGATGGCCAAGCAGATGCTACTGCCATACTCTTGGAATTCCAACCCTCCAGATAAAGACATGTATTTGACTGATGGTTCTGGAGGCTTGGAACTCAATAACTAACTTACAATTATGATCCAACTATATGCTGTCTAACAGAAAGACATTTTAGATTCAAAGTCACATCAGTATAATAAAACTATATGAAAGATATATCATACAATGACCCCCCCCCAAAAAAAACATGGAAACCTCGTACTTTTATGGAGTAAAATATAGAAATGGTAGGTGAATACTAGAGATTATGGAGGGACAGATTATGGTTATTTAAGATAATATATAATGTAAAAAAACATAAGATTTAGGGTCTAACTATGTCCTATGATCTGAATGAAAGTTTTTGTTCCCTTAATTTCACATATTGAAATTATGAGCCCTAAGGTTATAGCAGAGATGAGGTCAGTCATTAGGTCCTTAGACCATGAAGGCAAAGCTCTCTGAATGGAATAAGTGCCTTTAGAAAAGAGGCCTCTGAGGGACCCTGGCTCTTTCCCCCACTTGAAAACACGGTGATAAAGTGCTATTTATGCACTAGAAAGAAGGGCCTCACCTGACACCAAGTGTGCCAGTAGCAAGATCTTAAGACTTCTCAGCTTCCAGAACAGAGAGAAATAAATTCTTGTTTTTTATAAATTATCAATTTATGGCATCTTTACAGGATTTCTTTTTTGAGCCAGAGCCTCAAGCTGTTGCCCTGGGTAGAGTGCTGTGGCATCAATGCTCACAGCAACCTCAAACTCTTGGGCTTAAGTGACCCTTTTGCCTCAGCCTCCCAAGTAACAGGGACTACACATGCCAGCCACAATGCCCAGCTATTTTTTGGTTATAGTTGTCATTGTTTGGCTGGTCCAGGCTGGATTCGAACCCGCCAGCTCCAGTCTATGTGGCTGGTGCCTTAGCTGCTTGAGCTACAGGTGCAGAGTCCCAATTTATGGCATCCTGTAATAGCAACCTGAATTGTCTAGGACCTCTGAGAATAGGTATTTGAGGTAAATGGAATAATGCATTATGTGAAGTAAAGCAGTCAAGCCCATGGTGACCCTCCTGCTTCTCATATTCAGAGTAGGGACTCGGACTCTGTGGGTCAAGATCTGGAAGCCTGTTGCCAGATCCCAGGAATCAAGTGTGTCCTTCAGGGGTATGGAGGTGTTATTTGTGAACTGATCTGAAATGGTGAGAAAACCCATGTATGTGGAGAGAACTGAGAAAAGAGCGTGGAGTGTATGTGTGATGTAGCATAAACATAAGACACCTCTCCCACCTTGGAAACGGCAGCCATAATTTCTGCCCTGCCGAGGGAGGCTAGCAAGCTGGTCTTACTGTATTGCTTCAGCTCAGTCCTTTTGTCACTGTTCTGACTAGTTTGGCCAACTGCCAAGGGCCCGAAGCCACAAAGAGATCCACTGGGTCACAGAAGAGGAGAGAGACCCAACTCCTCTTCTATTTTCTAGACTATGTATCTTGACTGCCCCACTTCTAGGAGCATGCTCTTCAGCATAGCAGGGGCTTCTCCACCTTCCAGACATCCACCAGTGGTGTGGGGTACTGACCTTTCATTGAAATGGCTCTCGTGCAAACCTCTGGTGAGCCTTGACATGAACTTTCTCAACCCCACCTTCCCTGGCTTTGTGCTCTTATCAGCCCCAGTGATGGAAGACCATAAAGATGGGCCCCTTGGTGTCACAGGACCATTCCAGCAACCAATATGTCTGAAAGATTCTTCTAACAGACTAAACCCAGGAACAGGTCCCAAGAAACACATCTATCATCTCCTGTCAGCACCACTCGCAGGGAGGTCAACTTGCACAGCATATTTCATCATTTGCCAATTTAGGTGTATGGGGCTTGGCACCCTAATCAATAACAAGATTTAATCACTAATAAAAAGTCTCCCATCAAAGAAAAGCCAAGGATTGGATGGCATCACTGATGAATTCTTCAAACTTCTAGCACTTCAGAAATATACAGTGTAATCAAGAGTGATTTATCTAAGAATGTGAAGATTGCTCAACATATGCAAATCAACAAATATGATACAAAACCTCAACAGAATTATGGAAAAAAACATATTATCATCTTAATAAATGCAGAAAAAGTATTTGATAAAATGTGATATGACTTTATGAAAAACAAACTCTTAATAAATTAGATGTAGAAAGGATATACTTCAATACAAGAAAGGCCACGTGACCAACTTACAGCTAACATCATATTTAGTAGTGAAAAGGGGAAAGATTTTTTTCTAAGTAGAAAAAGATAAGAATGACCAATTGTATCTCTTTTATTCAATGTAGTACTAAAATTCCTAACCAGAATGGTTAGGCAGGAGAAATACGTGAAGGAAATCTAAATTGGAAAGGACAAATTCAAATAGTCACTGTTTGCACATGGTATAAACTTCTGTGTAGAAAATCATAAAGACTCCACCAGAAAAACCCTTAGGACCAATAAAGGAATTCACTAAAGTTGCAGTATACAAAATTCTCACAGAAAATAAGTAGAATTTCTATTTGCCAATAATGGAGTAGCTGGAAAAAAAAAAACCAAGGAAGCAGTCCCATTTATAATAACTATTAAAAAATCTAGGAACAAATTTAATCAAGGAGGTGAAACATCTACAATGAAAACTATAAAACATTGATGAAATAAATTTAAGGGATACACAAAATTATGTGAATGTATTTCCAATTACTCACCAAATACAATAACCAACTCAAAATGAATTAAAGTGGATTAAAGACTAAAACATAAGACCTAAGGCTATGAAATTGTTACAAGAAATTAGGGGAAATACTTAAGGACATTGGCCCCAACAAAGATTTTTATGGATAAGATGTGAAAAGCAAAAATAGACAAACAGAATTTCATCAGACTAGAAAGCTTTTGCCAAAGACAACAATCAATGGAGTGAAGAGATAACCTGCAGAAAGGGAGAAAATATTTGCAAACTATTTATTTAACAAGGGATTAATATCCAGAATATATGAGAAACTCATCAGTAAAAAAAAAATAAGAAATACACACAAAAAGATTAAAAATGGGTGATTGGTGTGAATAAACACTGTCAAGATAAGACATGAAAATGGCCAGTAGATATATTTTTCATAAGTTCAACATAACTTAATAGTCAGGAAAATTCTAATCAAAACCACAATGTAATATCATCTCACCCTTGTTAGAATGACAATTATTAAAAAACGAAATTCTTGGCGAGGACGCAGAGAATAGGAAACTTTTATACATTGTTCATGGGAATGTAAATTTGTACAGCTATTATGGAAAACATAGAAGTTTCTCAAAAAAACTGAAAATATAACTACTCTTATGATCTAGCAATTCTACGACTGGGTATATATGCAAATAATTTGAAATCTATATGTCAAAGAGTTATCTTCCCTTCCATGTTTATTGCATCTCTATTCACATGAGCAGAGCTTTGAAATCAATTTCAGCGTTCACTAATTGATGAATGGATAAAAAAAGTGGCAAATATGCACAATAGAATAGTATTTGGCCATAAAAAAGAATGAAATCTTGTCATATGTGGCAACATTACTCTGGGGGTTATTATGTGAGGTGGAATAAGCCATGCCCAGAAAAATGAATAATGCATCTTCTAACTCATATGAGGAAGCTATTTTTTTTTTCTCATGGAAGTAGAGAGAGGAATAGTGTGACTTGTAGAAGCTGAAAAGGGTTAGAGTGAAGAGATGGGGAGATATTGGCTAAGAAATACAAAATCACAGCTACTTAGGAGGCATAAATTTTAATGTTTTATAGCACTGTAGGGTGACAACAGTTAACATTAACTTATTATATTCTTTAAAATAAGGAGAAAAGATGATTTTGAATGTTGCCACCACAAAAAGGATAAATGTTTGAGATAACATATGTTAATTATCTTGATTTAAAAATTATGTATTGTATACTTGTATCAAAATATTGCTCCGTATCAATCAAAGGTGTACAATTACAGAACCTCTGTAGCTGACTACCTACCTATGCTGACTACTTCCTTAAGCTGATCGAAGTTTCATAGACTGTATGTGTACCACATATACACATCAGTACAGTAGGACTAACAATATTTTTGTTGGGCTGACATATCCAAAAATAAACTTAGAAACTTAAAATCTAAATAGGTGATTGAATTTTCAACTCTAATAAGATTGTCTTAAGGGGTGAAAGGAGCTTAAAATAATGGAGATAGTAATAAAACAAGAAGAAATAAATTAGACAATAGGATCAAAACAAAGAAAGAGCAAATAACAGACCTAGAAAAATTCTCTGAGCTCCTGTGCAGCTTGGATACCAAGTAGATACGTAGCTGGTAAGAACACTGTATAGGGATGTGAAAGGAAATATCCTAGATGTGTCTTTTCTTTCTTTTAAAAAAAATTATTATAGAGATTATTACTTGTTGGAGAGTAATGGGTTTCCACAAAGTCCACTTGTAAAAATTTTCACATGATTTATATTTTCGTAAAAATTCACTGAGATTTTAATAATACAAGTGTCCGTGTTTTCAAACAAAACAATCTGCAAGTTTGATTATGATAATTTTGTTTGTTTTAGGAGGGGATAAATCAAACATTGCACACTAACATTGAGCACACAATATTCTTCCTTTCACAATTTTATAATCATTACTGCTTTCTCAGCCCTGGCCGATGTCTCCTTTGCTGAGAAAAGACCCTTGAATTCCCTAACAACGTTCCATTAGCATACCTTTTTAAACTATGTGTCCTTATATCTCCTGCATTTTCCAGTTGTGAGATTTCTTTTCTCCCTTTGATTCTGAATTGTACTGGCATTACTTGTTACCTCAGTGCTGTATGCCTATGTGTGTGTGAGTGAGTTCATGTGTGTGTATAAGTATGCATATTTGAAATAAGTATTTATATATCTTATTTTCCTTTCTTTAAACTGATTTATAGAGGCCATCATTTCTTTCTGACAAAGAATCTTGACATTGATGACTATATATAAACACATGTGTATATATATATATGTCCTATATATATATGTCCTTGTTACTATGTCTGATTTCTTGGAGAGGGTTAATTAGATGATAAAAACAGTGACCTAGGTCTAGGTCTTTGGACATAGGTGTCCAAAGTGGTGGTGTTTGTTTTTTTTTCTTGAGACAGAGTCTTACTTTGTTGCCCTCGGTAGAGTGCTGAGGCATCACAGCTCACAGCAACCTCCAGCTCTTGGGCTAGGGTGATTCTCTTGCCTCAGCCTCCCAAGTACCTGGGACTATAGGCACCTGCCACAATGCCCAGCTACTTTTGTTGCAGTTGCCACTGTTGATTTAGCTGGCCGGGGCTGGTTTCGAACCAGTCATCCTCATTATATGGGGCCAGCACCCTACCCACTGAGCCACAGGTGCCACCCAGTGGTGATGTTTTGACTTAATTATAGTATATTAGATAACATAATAGTTGAGATTTTTATTTCGTATTGTTTATGAAAGACAAATTTTCAGGAATATTTGTAATAGATTTAGCAAAGGATGACTAGCAGAGGTGAAGTATGGAGTCATTTTCTGTACAAAATACTGCATTATAATATGAGAAGTTAAACTATATAATCACATACATATTGATGTGTTTAATGGCTATCTCTTGCTTGTATTCAGTTTAGTCTACCCTATATTTGGGGAAGATTTTTGTCCTTCTGTATACTTGCTAAAAAGAGAAACATGAAAAATGATGCAGGACTATGACAAAAAGGTAACAACTTCACAAAGAGGGATGAATCATTGCACATACAACAATGGATCTCATCAAAATTGTTCTTAGCATCACATACTTTACATCAATGGTCAATCTATGAACAAACTAGTGACTGAGCTATGGGTTCCCCATCTCATTTATCACAGCATAACTATATCTTTCTCATTTCAAGAAAATTACAGAAAATAAAACTGCAATAAAACCAAAAAGCTGGAAAGAGAGATGACACCCATGACAACATTTAAAAAAGGATACTGAAGATGTGCAGCCATCCGCTCAACTTACAATTAATGCAGCACAAGATCGATGTCTGAGTCTTCCTGGTATAATATCTGACTGAACCTAAAACAGAACCCAATGGGAATGCACCAGAGTCATGAACAAATGCACATAGAAATAAATTACATTATTAATTTTAACATATACATATATGTGAAATAAATCTATTTATATATTTTCTCATGGCTCAACCTTAAATTCAGTAGAAATATATAAACATATAATGTCTGTTGATTTGAACCATGATTGAAATGAATCCATGATTTTGCTCTGAACCAAAGTAATGCAGTTTTACTCTTGGCTATAATCCCTTCTTATCTGGGAGATTTCTATTAGGAAGACTTGTCCTGAAACACCTACTGGATCTAAATACTTCAGATTATATGTTTTGTATGTATATGAATAGAGGGGAAATAAGACAGGTGAAAACCTGGTAAAAAGGGAGGTATAAAATTCAACACAAGCTTTAATCATATCAAATGTTTTAATAATTTCCTGAAAATTAACTTATCTATATTCTGTGCAATACTATATAGGTCAAGTGGTCTTCAAAATGAGGATGCTTATGTCCCAGAGAACATGAGAAGGAAGCTTTTTAGCATTTATGTTATATATTATACATTTTCAAAATATTATTTTAAAACTGCTGAACATATAAATTTATAATTGATATTAATCCTATATGTATATATGTGTGTATTTACATATGTGTATATGTACACACACACATATATACAGAGAGAGAGAGAAACAGAGAGAGAGACAGTCAGAGACAGAGAGACAGACATACTGGATTATTTTTTAGTTTGGAGATGATTGCCAGACTTACTAATTGGCTTTTATCTGACACTGCTCACAATAGGCATATTGAAATGTTTCTTTTCAAGAAATTCTTCATGGTTAACCAAAAGTTTTACATCAATGAATATGAGCTCTCAACTCATGGATAGGTGCTTATCTCTGATAAGGATGTACTGAAACTGACTTGATTCTTTTTTGGTGATTTCTGACAACCTACCTTCCACAGGCATAAATTGTAACCTAAAAAATTAAAATCAATTATATTTCCTATAAGAAATATTAAGATGAGTTCTTAAGAAATAATAAAATAATAACAATGGTAAAGGTGGCAAAAATAATTCATTGGGTTACTTAATTTTAAGATGTTAGTAGCAAGTATTAAAGAAAAGAAAAATAACGAATGAGATGCCTGGTTTTTATGAATGTGAATTTGATTCCATAAAGCACATAACTTAGAAGTAAATACTTACAGCTTATATGGAAGTATGCATAATATAAAATTTAAACAAAGAGAATGAAACTTAAGGTGCTCATAAGATATACTTAGGAGGCATATTACTGAAAAATAAAAGCACACAAACTTTCCATAGTTTTACTTTTACCTTAAACATTTAAAAAATACTGTACTTAAAAACTTCAAGAAGGAGGCAGGGTGGTAGACTAGAGCAGTCTGTGCTCTACGCTCCCAAGGAGAGGATGGAAAGATGCAGGTGATGCCCAGTTACAGAAGGGGCCTTGTTGGAGAGAGTGTAGTGACTTAGAGAATGCACAGGGAACAGAGTAAGAAGGTGATGTGGTGATCCATTTGCAGGTCTGGAGGGTACCTGAGGAAGGCATCCAAATGTGACAAGGACAGAAGAGAACCTTGAACTCTACACCCCCCCATGGACACTGTGGTCAGAGTGGTGGTGGGGTGCCCACTATTACTATAGACCTCCAAACTGATCGAGGAGCTGTTTGGTGACTGTGCAGTGACATCAAAACAAAGAGTGGGCAAGGCAGGGATGCAGTGGCTTCTGTTCCCAGATCACTGCAGCTGATGCCATTCTGAGCTCTTGGGTTCAGAGTACCTGGTTTACATGAAGCTCAGCTTTTCTGTAGCTGCCCCCACATCACCCTGGCCATGCTGGGTAGGAAGCAGGGAGAATTGAAACTCTTTTGTGTCCCTTAACTGGGAGCCTAGAACTCTTCCCTACCCTGTTATGGATTTCAAGAAAGTGGACACCAGGAACACTGCCTGAGATGCTGCAAGGTGACTGCGTAGGCAGAAAATGTGCAGGATAGGGCCCCATAGCCCTATACTTGAGGCCTCTGTAACACCACTTGGACCTGAAGCTTCCTTACTGCTGCCAGGTCCATAGCTCTGCTCCTGTCATTTGGCCCTCCACTCATGCAGTTTCAGAACTACCAAAGGCATAGCCTCATGCCTCTGCTCTCAAGAATCCCACCCACCAATTGGCAGAAACTGCCCCAGCAGTCTAACACTCCACCAGAAACTAGTTATCCAAAAGCTGCCATTGTACTGGGACCCAGGAGTGAATGCCAATAGCCCTAACACCTATGACCATTGCCTAGATAGGCAGATGGATAGATAGATAGATAGACCAGCTGCAATTACCACTGTGGGAAGACTCGACACAGAGCAATATCCCTATGCTAGTCTCCACCAGTGACCTAGGAAGAAACCCACTCTTTCTCACTGAGGTCATCCAGCACCGGCTTAGAATGTGACAATCATATTGTCACATGGGAAAACACAGAACAGCTGCATTACAATCAGTGTGTCTGCCCTTCTCCTGCTGAACCACTCTTCCAGAGTAGGTCACAAAAGCGCCATACAAGTACCTCTCCTTTCCAAAGGTAAAGACCAGATGCACTACAATTTATCTGCTTTGAGGAGAGAAAAGAGATTTCAGATTAGAAGAAATCAACATCAACAACAACAACAAAAACCCTCTGGAAACATGAAAAACAAGCCGATTTGACCCCCCCCCCAAAGGATCACAGTAGATATATAGCAATGCGCTCCAACCTGAAGGAAGTGGTCAAAATGTCAAATGTCAGAAATGGAATTTAGAATATGGATGGCAAATAAAACACATAGAAGTAAATAAAAAGGTGAAAACAAACACAAAGAAGCCAAAAAAAACTTATTCAGGAAAAAATATTTATGAAATAATTTAAAATATTGCTAAGGAGCTAAATATTAATGATATAAGAAAGAATAGAACATAAATTTAAAAAATTGAAAGAGTGCTTTAAGGAAGTCCCAAATACAACAAAAAGCTTCAAACACAGGCTTGATCAATCAGAAAAAGGAATCTCAGAGCTTGAAGACAAGTCTTTTGAATTAACTCAGTGGGTCAAAGCTGCGAGTCAAGTCAAAGACAAAATGCCATTCACAATAGCTACCAAGAAAATAGAATCTCTAGGAATATACTTAACCAAAGACATGAAAACTATCTGCAAGAATTACAGAACACTAATGAGAGAAATTGACATCCCATGCTCATAGATTTGTACAATCAACATTGTTGATATGTCCATACTTACCAAAGTGATTCACAGCTTCAATCCTATTCCCCATCAAAATACCAAGGCCATATTTCACAAATCTAAAATAACAAATCAATCTAAGCTGAACTTGGAACCACAAATGAGCATGAATAACCAAAGAAATCTTAAACAAAAATAATAAATCTAGAGGCATCAGATAAATTGACTTCCAATTATCCATGCACTGCAATGGGTTGACCTTGGCCACAGGGCCTGGCTCTCACCTGGCAGGGATCTGGAAACCAAGAACTACATGGACCTTCCAAATCACATTCTGGGGTGGAGGAGGAGCAGGAAGGGGAAGGGACTAAGTCAGCAGTTCAGAGGATCGAGTAAGAGCAGCCTTTGGAGATGAGCTGCTCCAGGATGCTGCATACTACAGAAGAGGGTGGGACTGAAAATAAATAGACCTCTATGGAAAATAGCATGGAGATACCTCAAAAAATTAAATGTGCTTATTATTTGATCCAGCAACCCCAGTACTGTGTATCTACTCAAAGAAAAAAAAGTCATTTTATCAAAAAACACATGAACTCAAATATTGATTGCAGTACAGTTCACACTGGCAAAGAAATGAAATCAACTTAACTGGTCATGAATATGTGAGTGATAAAGAAAATATGGTATCACTCAGCCATGAAAAAGAATGAAATAATCTTTTGTAGCAACTCAGATGGAACTGGAGACTGTTATCCTAAGTGAAGTATCTCTATGTCGGAAAAGTAAATCCCACATATATTCACTAATAATTGTGAGGTAAATGATGGACACACACACATGGACACGAAGAGATGTAAAGGA
This sequence comes from Perodicticus potto, assembly GCA_963574655.1. Classification (NCBI taxonomy): domain Eukaryota; kingdom Metazoa; phylum Chordata; class Mammalia; order Primates; family Lorisidae; genus Perodicticus; species Perodicticus potto. The sequence continues at coordinate 3,238 of CAUYRH010019720.1, read as the reverse complement.
CAATGGAAACCAAGAAGGGGGGATGGTATAAGGGCATGTGGTGTACAAACTTATCTTTTGGGTACAAAAAACCTCACTACCCACACATACAAAAAAACCCACTTAAGCAATATACAAGGTATCTACGTAACAAAAAACATTTGCACCCCCTTAATATATTGAAATAAAAAATAAAATGTAATGAAAACTTAGAGGAAATCACCAGGAGTAGAAAGACTACAGAGGAAAGGTGAAAAGTTAGAGTAACTTCTACCGATAAAATATCAATTTTCTTTTCATTTTTGTTTCTTGGAAATGTGAAACATGTCCTTGTAAATATACTTGAATGTGAAGTCAGTGTCTATGTGTTTTAATGGCATTTTATAAATCAGTGTGCACATTTTAGAATTTTACTTACCATATGCCAGCCCCTTGGAGTGATTCTCGAAGACTGAGGATCATGTTCTCCTGAGAGAACTTGTCTGAATTACCTCTGAGATCTTCATCTGGTATCTCCATTATCATTTTCTTCACCATCATTTTAAAGTGTTGTTCCCAGTGAGCCATTTTTATGGATGGCATGCATTTTAGTGGGAAAAGTTGAGAAATCTTGTACCATTAGCATGTCCCGTTTGTATTTCAGCATAGTTCCTGCTTTCAAACCTAGATAAGACTCTACTTTTTAAACACATTTTTAGGCAGAATGTAGAGTATCTTATTTACTCTCCTGCTTTCAAACCTGGGTAGAATACTTGTGGATGGGATCTAAGTGTGATCTACACAAATGTTTACCTCCCTTGCCACTGAGTCAATAATTAACACTAGCCCTTCTTCTTCTGCTACTCTTTTATCAGTCAGGATCCAGGCAGAATGTAGAAAATACACAGCATGATTTGAACAGAGACCTTGTAAGATAAAGATTTTTGACTACAATGGAGAATTATTTGTAAAGGAGTAAAGAAAATGATGAAGATGACTTTGGGCTGAGGAGGAACACCCAAGGAAGAACTAACTTGGAAACCTGGCCCTTTCCAAACCTGGGATTTAGACCTTGTTAGAGAAAGTGTGGGAGCACTCCACCGCATGTCAAAGAACTTTTCTGTGTTGCCTGGATCAGAGCTAGTCCGAAAGGACCAGAAAGCTGGAAATACTTCTCTGGGGTAAAGATAATCCAAAGCTGGCAGAGAAACCAGACAAGACAGGAAACACTTGTCCGACGTAAACAGAAGTTGAGGTTGGCAGGTAGGAAACTCCCCTGCTGGTAGGTTGAGGCTGCTAGGTCAAGAACTGGGTGCCTGCAAGCCTCCTTGGGAATAAGCTTGCAGAGTACTGCTGAAACTTAATGGGAAGACATCTGGCGGATTGTGTTTCTAGGGTAAAGTTCAAGTTGTACCTGAGACAGTTGAACCTTCCCTTCTGGGGAGTTGCTATACACACTCACAATGTGTCCATCAGGTGAGATCCTACTCATTCCCCTCCTCCTCCCCTTTCTTCTTTCCCCCATTCCCCTTCCCCCATGTGAATATACTCGGGTTATTCTCACCTATGGGCACGTAGTTGTTTTTCCATTAGATTCATATACGTATTGAGTACATTGGATACTTGTATTTCCATTTTTGTGATATTTTACTAGGTAGAATGTGTTCCAACTCCACCCGGGAAATACAAAAGATGTAAAGTCAGCATCTTTTCTTATAGATGAATAGGATTCCATGGTATACATATACATGGTATATACATATATATATATATGGGTTGACGGGCACTTGAGTTGCTTCCATATTTTGGCAATTGTGAATGGAGCTGCAATAAACATTCTAATGCAAATGTCCTTGTGATAGAATGATTTATTTTCTTCTGGGTAGATTCCTAGTAATGGAATTGTAGGATCAAATGAAATGTCCGCATTTAGCTCTTTGAGCATTCTCCATACTTCTTTCTATAAAGGCTGTATTAGTTTGCAGTCCCATTAACAGTGTAAAAGCGTTCCCTCCTCTCCACATCCACACTGACATTTGCAGCTTTGAGATTTTGCGATGTGGACTATTCTCACTGGGGTTAGGTGATATCTCAGGGTGGTTTTCATTTGCATTTCTCTGATGCTTAAGTCCATACCTAGGAACTAAAACTCGAAATCTAGCTTCCACAGTAGCACAGGGTTAAAACTAAGATTCATTTTCAATGGATAGATATACATCGGTTATTGAAAATTTCATTTTTATAAAATTTTGCCAATTGAGGTAAAATCAATACATCTGACTTCCACAATAAGATAGTAAGCTTGAGAAAGGAATAGCAATATTCTATTGCTTCTGTTTGTTTATGTTATTAGCCCTGATCCATGGCTAAAACAGGTTGCAAAGAAATGATAGTTTAGTACACACTGTTTATTATTTTGGTATCTTTTTCATTATATATTCTGCTTGGACTAAATAAATGCATTTCCACTCTGAAACCACATTTTCTTTTTCTGGTTGTTTAAGTTAATACTTAGAGCAATTCACATAACCCTATAACTGAAAAAACAATTACATTGTATTCTTTCACTGGATTTATTATTAATTTTTCTCTTGCTTGTGAGGCTTCTATTAAAGTAGTTAAGTATCATTAATACTTGTAATAGATGCTAGTGCATAGCGGGTACTTAAGTCTTTTAAGTCCATAAAGAGAAAATATTGTTTTCCAGATGCTTTATTCATAAAGAAGGGAAAGATAATATATTGAAAGCAAAGGATGAAATGAAAGAAATACTTCTTAATTTTCTAAAATACACGAGTGACAACTTATTTGTATCAATGTTGTGCGTGTATAGTACGTATGTTTGCAGATATTCTACTATATGGTTCCTATATATTCATTCATTTATAGAGATAACTTACCCAAAAAAGTTAGTAATGTGTCTATGCTGCAAAATAAAATGTCTCTTTTCCCAAAGTCAATCTGATAGAAAAAGTTGACAACTCTTAATATTATATATCTACCCTTGGGGAGGTTTACTCTTTGCAAAACTGTGACTGATAAATTCTGAGGACAATCCTAACATTCGACATCATAGTTTACCAAAATTTAAAGTGCTACTTTATTTTTTCTTTTTTTATTATTAAATCATAGCTGTGTACATTAGTGCAATCAAGGGGTACAATGTGCTGGTTTCATATACAATCTGAACTATTTTCATCAAACTGATTAACATAGTCTTCATGGCATTTTCTTAGTTATTGTATGAAGACATTTGTATTCTGCATTTAGTAAGGTTCAC
>CAUYRH010019715.1:0-12231 GCA_963574655.1 Perodicticus potto | reverse complement strand
TTTTACACTGCTGGTGGGACTGCAAACTGATACAACCTTTTTGGAAGGAAGTATGGAGAAGTCTCAAAGAACTCAAGCTAGACCTCCCATTTGATCCTGCAATCCCATTACTAGGCATCTACCCAGAAGGAAAAAAATCCCTTCATCATAAGGACACTTGCACTAGACTATTTATTGCAGCTCAGTTTACAATTGCCAAAATGTGGAAACAACCTAAATGCCCACCAATCCAGGAATGGATTAACAAACTATGGTATATGTACACTATGGAATACTATTCAGCCATTAAAAAAAAATGGAGACTTTACAGCCTTTGTATTAACCTGGATGGAAGTTGAACACATTATACTTAGTAAAGCATCTCAAGAATGGAGAAGCATGAATCCCATGTACTCAAGTTTGATATGAGGACAATTAATGACAATTATTGACACAGTGGGGGTGAAGGAAGGGGAGAACAGAGAGAGAAAGAATGAGGGAGGGGTGGGGAAAGGAAGAGCAGAGAGAGGGAAGGAGCGAGGGGGGTGGGGTCTTGGGGCCTTGGTGTGTGCCACACCTTTTGGGGGCAAAACTCGACTGTAAGAGGGACTTTACCCAACAAATGCAACTAGTGTAACATGGTTTCTTGTACCCTCAATGAATCCCCAACAATAAAAAAAAAAAAGAAAAATGAAACAACCCCATTAAAAAGTATGCAAAAGAAATGAAAAGAAACTTTTCAAAAGATAGACAAATGGCTAATAAACATATGAAAAAAATGCTCAGCATCACTAGTCATCAGCAAAATGCAAGTTAAAACCAGAACGAAATGTTTACTTTACTCTTATTAGAATTGTTTAAGTCCATGAATATTTAGTTTAAATAATATTATGTGGTTTAAAATTTGTCAAAGATTTGTGAATACTGTCTTAGGCTTAGGCTAAAATCAACAAAAATTATTGGGTGAGAATAAGAGGGACATGACTTGCATGGAGAGGTATGTCTCACAGAAGATAAATTTTAATTAAAAACCTTCATTACTAAGTAATTGAGGTCAATTATTTTGAAATTTTTTGTTTTATTTTAATAAGAAAATAAGACAAATATATGATCAGTTCCATTGTCATTCTTTACATTATATCCATAGAACCACCTACAACCAAAATCAACAATATTTTTGTTTTAGTGTGGGAAAGTATTTTCAGGGGAGATTGCCATGAGAGTCAATGGGCTGAGTGGAAGACCTTCCTTCAGAATGGGTAGGCGCCATACAAAGAGCTCCAGGCACTGCTAGAACAAAGCAATGATGAAGGATATTCAGCTTGCTTTGCTTATGTCTCCTCTTTCTACCCCATCCTACTGCCTCCTGGAATAAAATGCTTTTTCTCCTCCTACCCCAGACTCCAGGTTCTTTTGCCTTTGGTCTCTGGGATTTCACCAGTGGCCACCTGAGGTTTTCACTGTGGGATTCCTTCGTTTTGAGACCTTCAGAGTTGCCCTGAGCCACACTACCAGCTTCCCTGGGAGACTTGCTACTTCTCAGGGAGCAACACTATTGTTTTTCTCATTCTCCAACTAGCAGATAGCCTGTTGTGGGACTTCACCTTTATAATTATGGGAGCTGATTCTCCTTAATAAATTTCCTTTTGTGTATGAAAAGAAATTTTATATGCATTTGTATATATATATGTATCTATGAGAAAATAAAGCAAATGGCCAAAATAGATTAATTTTGTACTAATGTAGAAAAAGTAAAGTTTCTCTAGTTCACTTCAGATCACATTTTAGGAACATGTTTACATTTTAATAAAATCACTCCCTATGTGACCATTATATCATTTCACATTTCATTTACTATTCATGGTGATTCAGAAAAGTAACAAACTGTCACTTTTTAAATAACATTTTAGCTCTAATATTTAAAAAATACCAGAGTATCCTAATTATTGATTTGACTTGAACTTTATGTCTTCTGAAAATGTTATTGATGACCTTCATAAATTTTCAATTTTGTGCTAGAGTCTAGTTAAAATTTTCTATGTTTATAATAGTTATATTTTTACCCTAGGCAGCTGGGTGTGTGTGTGTGTGAGAGAGAGAGAGAGAGAGAGAGAGAAACATGAAATACTCAGCGTTTCCTAGTTTTATTATCAAAAACTACAATTTATGCACCAGTCAAACATTCATAATTTTTCTGTGAAATATAACTATACAATTGTGTCCTTTGTTTGATTTTCAAATAACTGAAGTTATTTTAAAAAGTATAACAGACCAGGAGGTAAAATATCAAACAAAACAGCAAAAGACTCAAGCAATGACAAGTGATGCTCTCATGCTGATAATATCAAACTATTTCAACATGGCCTGGTGGGCAGAACATCTGGTGAAATTAAAAAATCCTAACTTGAATGACAGTGTTTAAATTTTTTTGTTCTTGATATCAATGGACTTGGCAATTTGTAGTATTTCTGAATAGATGAAGCTGTAGCCTTTGTTTCTTAATTTGTATAGGTAATTTTAATAACATTTCAAAGTTAATTTTTTAATGTTATAGGCATACTGCCTTTACCATACTTTAAAGAGACTAATTTTTACAAATGATCTAGGTGATCTTTGACGGTATTATTGCTCTTATTTTGTGGCTCCATGAACCTTTCCCTGTATAATGGCAAACTTACTTGGTTAATGTAGGGTGCGTTCTGACTGTACCACTGACCAGCCATTCCTCCAACTGTCTTCTTCTCCTTGGACCTCACTATTCTCTTAGGCACAACAATGTTGAAATTAGGTCAATTAACAACCCCCTGTGGCTACTAAGTGAAATAAAGTGTCTCTTTTAGATTTTTTAATCAAAAGCTAAAAATGATAAAGCTTAGAGAGGAAGGCACCTCTAAAAGCCAGGAGAGGTTGAAGGATGTGTCTTTTGCATTAAATGCCCAAGTTGTGAATTAAAAGAAAAAGTTCTAGAGGGAAATCAAAAGTGCTATTTCAGGGAACACAGGAATGATAAGAAAGCAAAACAGGCTTACTGCTAATATGAAGAAAGACAGATTTAGTGGTCTGGATAGAAAAATCAACTGTCCATGACATTTCCTTAAGCCAAAGCATAATGAGTGTGAAGTTTTAACTTTCTTAAATTCTATAAAAGCTAAGGGAGTCGAGGAAGCTGCAGAAGAGAAGCTTGGATCTAGCAGAGGGCAGTTCATGAGGTTCATCAAAGAAAGATGTCTCCACACCATAAAAGGGTAAGGTGAGGCAGCAAGGGCTGATAACAAAAGCAGCAGCAAGTTATCTGAAAGAGCTAAGATAATTGATGAAAATGAGAACACTAAATGATAGATTTTCAATGTAGATGAAACAGCCTTATTTTGGAAAATGATGCCATCTAGGACTTCCACAGCTACAGAGAAGAAGTCAATACCTGGCTTCAAGGCTTCAAAGATCAGGCTGACTCTCCAGTCACAGGCTAACACACCCAGAGACATTAAGTTGAAGCTACTGTTTATTTGCTTTTTAAAAATCCTTAGGCCTTTAAGAATTATGCCAACTTTACTCATCCTGTGCTTTATAAATAGAACACCAAAGCCTAGATAAGTTTACTAAATAAATATTTAAATCCCACTGTTGAGATCTACTGTTCAGAAGAAAACAAAAACAAATTCTTTGAAAGTGTAACTAGTCAATGGCAATACCCCGAGGGCACTCAAAAACTCTGATGGGGATATACAAGGACATAATGTTTTCATGCTCCCTGATACAACATTGATTCTTTAGCCAAGAATTTTGACTTTTAAGTCTTATTATTTCAGAAATAAATTGTGTAAAGCACAGCTAACATAAGTAGTGATTTCTCTGATGGATTTGGGCAAGGTAAATTAGAAAATTTCTGGAAAAAGTTTGACATTCAAAACGTTGCAAAATATTCCCTACATGTTGGCCAATTCTTGGTAAAATTTTGTAATGAGTGTTTTGTAAAGGTTCATTTAGCTCCAATTTCCCATTTTCCCCACATATGTTGACTTTGGGGACAACCTTTCAGACACCTTGTAGATGTCATTAAGAATATTATCATTAACAGAAATTTGAAGGAAATTGAATCCAACCATCCTGGATGACTTTGAAAGGCTCAAGACTTCAGTACAGGAAGTAATTGCAGAGATTATGTGGGCAGCAATGAACCCGGGAAAACTTCTAAATACGGATCAAAATTGTTCTCACAAAGTAATGAGAAAGTCTCTTGAATGTTATCGTAATCAGGTTGATGAAAATAACTCTGATTGTATCTGAAGCCCGTACACTGTACCCCATGACTGAATTATTGTACACAGATATGATTCAATAAAAAAATAAAAAAATAAAAAAAATAAATAAATACCCTAAAACAAAAAAAAAAAAAAAGAAATAGAAGGGGAACTTGAGTATGTGATTGAACTGCTGGAATCTGTTAGAATGAGTTGATGAGAAGTTGCTTCTTAAGGACAAGACAACAAAGTGATTTTGTGAGATGGAATCCACATCAGAGGAAGATGCTGTGAATACTGATGAAATCGCAACAAAGGTGTTATAAGATTCCATAAACATAGTTGATAAAGCAGCAGCAGGGTTTCAGTGATTGGCTAATTTTGGAAGAAGTTCCCCTGTGGGTCAAATGCTATCTAACACCATCAGAGAAATCTTTCATGAAAGGAAGAGTCAATTGATGTGGCAAACTTCATTGTTGTCTTATTTTAAGAAATTGCTGCAGCCACCCTAACCTTCATTTATCACCACCCTGAACAGTCAGCAGTCATCAACGTTGAGGGAAGACCCACCATTAACAAAAGATTATAAGGCCCAGATGACTGTCAGACTTTTAAAATCATAAAGCATTTTTTTACTTGAAATATTTACCTTATTTTTTAGTTAAAATGGTATTGTATATTTAATATTGTATATTTAATAGACTATAGTGTAGAATAAACACGACTTTTATAAATACCAGGAAATCAAAAATAATTGTGTGACTCACTGCATTGGGTTATTCACTTTATTGCTGTGGTCTGGAATTTAACATGCAATATCTCCAATGTATGCCCCTACATTTTTCCCCATTACGGTAATCTGAGAAGAAAAGTATGATCACCTTACAGGTACACCATAGGGCCATTATACAGGCAAAGCTTTATAGAGTTTATTTTCAGATTGTTACATCGAACTTTTGTTTATTGTTAGATTTCTTAAAATTAATTGGCTAATTGACTGATCAATGATGACTTTAGGTCAGTGAAATGTCTTTCTAATGGACCCCTGCATAAGAGATGTCTAGTTTTGAAAAGTTTTCTTGCTGCTACATAGGAAGTGAATGCTTTCCCCTGTACAGGCAATTGACTTGGGGATAAGGAAGAATGATAGCAATTAGGGTAAAAAATGACCAAGTCTAGACAAGATAATACTACATTGCAGATGCACCCTCAAATAAGAAACACGACTGAGGTACGAGTGTTAGCTGATTTTCTCTTCTCAATGAAGAGAAGCAGACTCAGCACCAGTCTTGGGGCCCAGGAAAACAGGAACATTCCTTGTATCTTCGGCATTTGTGACCTTTCCAATCTATCAGTCAGAATTATCACACCCATTAAGTGTTGACTTTCCATAAAGATCCATCTTCTTCAAACTTAGGTCAAGGCTCCTGACAGAAAGTATGATCCACAAAATTCAGGAATATGTTTTCCTAAAAAGGCTGTAAGTTAGTAGAAAATGACAGCCATCAACTCAGTGACTATTTTACACATTCATCTCTCTCACTAAATAAATGTCAATAAAAATTCAATTTTACCTAGTAGTTTGTGTTAAAAAAAGATAGATAATATTGAGCTATTAATTAAAAAAAAAACTTCTAGACTCCTAAACACCCACACTGTAAAAAATCTCAGACTTTAATCTTTTTAAAGCGTGCTTTGTAAAACTCTTTTATTTAAAAAAATAATTTAAGGGCGGTGCCTGTGGCTCAGTGGGTAGGGCACCGGCCCCATATACCAAAGGTGATGGGTTCAAACCGGCCTCAGCTGAAATGCAAAACAGAAAAATAGCCAGGCATTGTGGCAGACGTCTATAGTCCCAGCTACTCGGGAGACTGAGGCAAGAGAATCACCTAAGTCCAGGAGTAGGAGGTTGCTGTGAGCTGTGTGACGCCACGGCACTCTACCGAGGGCGATAAAGTAAGACTCTGTCTCTACAAAAAAAAAAAAAAGGAAAAAAAAAGAGCTAAAAAAATAATTTAAAAAAGGTATGATCACTGGTGCTTGTAGTCTCTGCTTGTTGGGAGGCTTAGGACAGAGGGTTTGCTTGAACTCAAGAGTTTCAGCGACATCTGTTTTAAAAAAAAGGAGAATCAACCTACCTTTTCCTTTTTTAATTATAATTCTAAACATTCTAAGAAGCAAAATTCATGGACATACCCATGATGTACTTGAGAATTTCCTTCTACTATATGGACATTCAGCTCCCAGCTTGCGTTGTGAGGGAATTCAGATATTTTATGAACAGACTTAACATACAATAAGCAATTTTTTTTTTGGTTTGTCTCATAACACCAATAAGGAGCTAACAAAGCTCATAAGTTCGTTAATAATGGTACGAATGACTCTTTTATTGTAATTGCAAACAAAGCTGCAGATGCAATTCAAAATTCTTTTTATACTTGCAAATATGTTGCTCATTGTTCCTTGTTTTAGAAATAACCTTATTTTGCACTGAAAATTCTGTTAGCATTGTATTCTTATTAGACCGTGTGTCTTTTAAAATGAATCTATTTTTTCCTACTGGTGAATGCCGTTCCTGGGAAAGTGTTTACTAAATTCATGAGACCAGCACTATTCCTGCTGCCATAATTAAGGTGTAGTGCTTATACCTCACCCATAAAAATGCTCATTCCAATATCATCTTGTGGGCAAATTTTTAGCTTACAGCAATCCAAAAAAATTGGGGGGCATATTTTATTTATATATCCATGAGAAATGTGTTCAACATACCTTTTTTAAGTGTCTTTTTTTCTGGGAGACATAGGCATTTAATTTTTTTTTCATAAAAATACTTACAGGAATAATACCAGAGACCTTACAAATGTATGTTGTTGATGGATTATTTTTAAAAGTTTATAATTTTTTTAAAATTTAAAATGTTATGAGTGGCTTTCTATGTAAAATTATAAATCATCATAAGAATTTTGAGGAGACATATTAGGCATACTTAAATATTTGTGTATCTTCTTAAATGCATTAGGGAATTGAACAAAATATTAATAATCTTCATATTTTCTTGATGATTTATATTTCAGGCATAGTATTCTTGTTACTTTAACTGTATTAACAAGTATAGTTGTCATAATAACCCTACACAGTGAAGGATATTACATTTTTTTTTTTTGGAGACAGAGCCTCAAACTGTCATCCTGGGTAGAGTGCTGTGGCATAACAGCTCACAGCAACCTCCAACTCCTAGGCTCAAGCAATTCTCCTGCCTCCGCCTCCCAAGTAGCTGGGACTACAGGCACCGGCCATAACACCCGGCCATTTTTTGGTTGCAGCCGTCATTTTTGTTTGGTGGGCCTGGGCTGGATTCAAACCTGCCAGCTCAGGTGTATGTGTCTGGCCCCTTAGCTGCTTGAGCCACAGGTGCCAAGCCGGATATTGCTATTTTTAAGATGAGAAAAGTGAGATACAGATTTATTTATTTGTTCAATGCCATACAGCTAGGGAGTTGTAAGACCACTAGTGGATCCTCTGCTGTTTACATTTAGAACTGATATTTCTGCAGCAAAATCAAGTCACATTTCTAATTCTGATCAATCAGACAGATTGATTTTCTCTCCACCATAACTCACTACTCTTTAAAAAGAAAATATGTTTTTCAGATGTAGAACATTCCTGCATGTTATCTTCTAATTAGCTGTGAATGGCCAATTCATATTTTTCAAATATATTTACCACTGGTAATTACAATGAGAAAACTACCTTAAAAAATTAAATTAACTATACTAATGTCTTTGTGTTTGAAATTAGCACAATAGCAGAAAATGATTATGAATCCATCGGTTGAGGGACTTATATGTTCCATTATTACTATTTTAAGTTGTCCCAGGGAGAGGGGATTGGAGTCTGCTAATAGATACAGAGAAAAGTAGGAAGTTATTTTTCAAGCCATGTTTCCAAGAGAAACCAGGTTAAACACATTAAATGCTTTGCTTATAATTACCTTTGGTTGTTTGCTGGCAGAGTTGAAATGGCAATCAGCTTAAAAAAAAAAAAGAGCAAAATACCCTAGAAATAACAGTATAGAAAAATCTCTTTATGATTACAGCTAGAATTGTTTTTAGCTTATTTCTATTTTGTGGAATTTTTTAAAGAATGCTAAATTGTATCCTTGTCTGTTTCAAGCCAGAGGCCGTCCATTAGATTAACGTTCCTTACTGCTGATGCCAGATTGTAGAATTTTAAAACTGCCTTCAAATCCAGCACCATCCTTCGTTCTTGGTGCTCACCTTCCTAATCCTGCTGCAAGAACTTGTGAAGAAAGCTGAAGACAGCAATATCTAGTCATCTGAGAAATTTGCATGTAGGAAAGCAGTAAACGCACCTTCGCCATGTGCATAGTTCGTGGAATGATGAGGACAATATGAGCCTCAGAGGGAATGATTGTTTCACAACAAGGAACTCATGCATTTCAAATTGCTCGACACCTGGGCTTGAAATAAGTCCATACTCCTGTTGGTTAATGCTACTGCCGGAGTACTGGCAAGAAGACTGACAGCTTGAAGGGGCATTCACAAAGTCAGACAGCACGTTAATTTTGGTAATGTGTCTTTTTTTCCTGATTGGCATGACTACAAGAAAGAAATTGGCCATATCTTCCCTGTTCCGCATCTGGTTACATGGCACATTAGAACAGAGACTCTGCATTGAGTTTATGAATTAAACTCATCATTTTTGCTCTTACACGTGTATTTTGCTGAAAATGTATGAAACATTGAATATATATGGCATAGGATTTCTTTTATGTCCTATAACTGGAGTATTATTCACCCTCTTCTATTTTTCTTTTGCCTTTTCTTTGACTCTCCCTAATGCCTGGTCTTTGCCTCAGATAGCATTATAGATTGTAGGACGGAGAGCACAAACATATGATTGCTCTTTGGTCTGTGCACAAATATGGTTTTCAATTGATTTATTATTTATATTGAGCATAAATATAAATAATATTGAGCATAAACTACTTAAAATAGCATCAAGAATGCTGCTATTTTCATTCTCTGCATTATTATCAATGATAAGTGTATATTAAATACATGCACACGTGCATAATAAAGGTTCACATGGATAGATGGAATATATAGTTCCAGGCTCTCAGATCCTTCTTTCCATCACAATCATCCTTCTTAGCTTACGCTCTGTACGCTGTATTTAAGGTTTATTTTGGATTTTTTAAATTGCAGCTACCCACATTGTCTTTATAGTTCCTGGAAAAAAAAAGGATTGAATCAGCTAATCATAGCTCTGGGAGGAAAAAAAAAAAAAAAGACAATTGTTCCCCTGAAACCTTAGAAAAAAATTTGACAGCACTCTCTGTAGTGTGATTCATTTCACTTTTTTGAAAACAAGCCCTGCCTTTAATCTGTTATTTGGTTTCAAACCTGTTTTTAATTCATTATTCACTTTGAAATCCAACCTTTGTTCAGACAGTCACTTTAGCCATATATTTTAAAATTGTGCCCACAGTTCAGAAAGATGGCATCTGACAACAGCAGCATTTCCTTAATTCCCCATAACATAGAAATATTATACATAGAAACTACCCAATTGCCAACTCCTCTTAGCAGGCTACAGCTCTCAGAAGCAGAATAATTTGGATGTGAGATATTATGGAATTTTTTTATATTTTAGCTACATGCATTAATGATGTAAATTAATAAAAACCCAAATATTGACATATTTTTCAGCACCTCTTTCAATGAACAGTAAAATTCTAAGTGATTAGCATCTCATCCGAATGAGTTGGTTTGTCCTAGTCAGTGCATTAGATAGTATTTTTCTTTACTGCTTGAAAACTATTTGGGAAATAATATAAAACAATAATGTAGCCCCCCCAATCACTGTTTATTACTTAAAATGGCTAAGTGGAGGACACAGCATGTCACTGCATGTTGGGCTGCTCCTTAAATGACAAGATTGCCCAGTCTTTGGGAATGCAGGATGGATTCAGACCTCTCTGGTGAGCTGAGGTCATCCTTGGGCCTAGCTTGCACTGTGGTGTGACTCTGTCCAAGTTTTTCAATCAGTTAATTATTCTGCCTCCTTAGAGATAATATGAATGAAGGGACAAAGAGAAGCCAAAAGTACTGCTGGGAGAATTTCCTCCTCATACATTCCAGGAGGGGACAAAAGGTATTTATTTTTAACAGTATGAAAAATTATAGTTAGAAAACACATTGCTTTCCTGAATGATTTTACCCCCTCTAATAATCTTGTTTAAATGTTTTATTTGATCAGTGAATGCTCTTTCCATGAGCATGAAAAACTTTAATTTTTAAAGAATTCTTAAAAATTGTGATTGCACGTGTTCCAAATCATCTGGTATTGATTCACAAAGTATCTCTAATAAATACCTGGAGTTTTTCCCCTAGAAATCCCCCAATAGTTACCACAGAGGTACTGCAAAGGGTTTTCAGAATATGAATTACAGTTTCTCACTGGCAAGTGATGATTAATTCCAAGCTGCTGAAATTGTATTAATACATTTCAATTATAATTCAATTGTCCTCACACAGAAACCACAATCCATAATATTGTTTCATTTTGAAAAAAAAAATCCTGTTTTATTGGTTCATGATTAACCATATTTTTGATTAGCTTTCACAGAATTAAACCATTTATAATGGAAGTTTCAGATTTACATAGTAATATGAGATTTAAATTATATTTATTTTTCATAATGTTTATGAAGTTTTAACCAAATATCTGAATCTCATTATTTTTATACTACATATTTTTGGTACACATTATGACTTGGTGACTTAGTATTCATACTCACTTAAAATATTTACTAAAATTGCCTGTCTCACTTGTTCTAACTCTCTTTCCCACTCTCTCACTGCCCTTTCTGTATGGAATATCCTGCTTTTTAAAAATGTTTTTCTCATAAATTTTTCATTAATGTGTATAATAAATATATAATTCAAAGTTCAGAGCATATGAATTTCAGTAACAGAAAGGTATAATTTAAAGACAATTCACAAGTTATTATTATACTCTTCAGCATCATTATTGAGAAACATGCCTTCATGTACTGAATTTCACTTCTATCTCTACCAAGCCTGAAGGGTTAATCATGTCAACACCACTCCTACCACTTCCCTTATGCCTCTGTCTTCTACCCATTCATCCTGCCAATATCAACTCTTACATTCACTCTAATATTGTTCTTGAGTTTGAAGATGTTACTTAACCCTCAAGACTGAGTTGAAGGATTATCCCCTCAAAGACCTTTTCTACTCCCAGGGTTAGAATTTTTTACTTCTCTTGGACACTTGGTTTGGACAGCTCCTTCCTTGCTGAGTTCCTGTCTCATTTTTCAGAATGAATAAAGGGACTGCCTCCTGGAGAATAGAACTCCAGCCCATTAAATGAAAATCTCGGGGGGAGGGGCAAGATGGCCAACTAGAAGCAGCTTCCAACAGAGGCTCCTGTCCAAAAGGAAAGATAACCCCCAGAAACTGCCCAATTGAGCTAAAGACTGGCAGCCCACCTGAGAGAGAAAAATGATAACTGTAGATCACCTGTGCTGATACAAGCTGCGACTCCAAGAAACCAAGCTTCAGGCAGAAAAACTGAACTTAAGTTTTCTGCCATTCTGAACTTCCAGTACACCCTTCCCCCCTTACCTGATGCACCAGAAGCCTGACCTCTGCTGAAACTGAGGGAGGAGGACTTGAGCAGCACCTACCCTCCCTGTCTGCCAGACCAGGCTGCCCACCAGGTAAGAGACTCCAGGGACCCACCAGGCCCTACCAGCCCCCAGGCCAGAGACTCTGCCTGGAACTGCGGGGCTCCACTCCGCCCCTGCGGAGCCCACCATCCGTTGTAGCCAGAGACTCTGTCAGGACCCCCAGGCAGCTCCGATCCGTGCCCCACTGGGCCTCAGCCTGCTGCTGGCAGCGGCCAGGAACTCCACCAGGACCAAAGTGTGGCCCCAATTGGCACCCCACTGTGCCTTGGCCTG
>CAUYRH010019713.1:0-50012 GCA_963574655.1 Perodicticus potto | reverse complement strand
ATGGAAGCCTTATTGAGCTTAACAAAAGTTCCATTGAAGATCTGGCGAAGGCGAAGAAGCTGCAACACCTTTCGGACCTTTGGACTCACACCATTGATACCTCTGATCCTGATCCTGATGACAAATGCCAACTTGGGTTCTGCAGGTACATAGAAGTTGCCAGCTTTTCTTGCCATCCTAGCCATCTGAATCTCAGTTCTGTACATCTGCCTGTATTCTTTATGATAATGCTTAGCTTTTTCATAGATAAGCTTCCTCCTTGCCTTTCAAAGCATCTTTTGGGCACATTTCTTTCTCAGACGCTTTATCTTCAGCTCTGCGAAATTCTTTCGCTTTTTCTTAAGGGTTTCTGGCACAGCAGGAACCTTCTTTTTCTTCTCTTTAACACCCTCCATGGTTCCAGCTGCACCCCTCTATTTTTAGAGATGAGGTCTTGCTCTGGCTGATGCTGATCTTGAACTTGTCAGCTCAGCCAATCCACCTGCTTTGGCCTCCCAGAGTGCTGGAATTACAGGTGTGAGCCACTGCACCCCGCCCTGATAAAATTTGCTGAGACTTGCCTTGTGGCCTAACATAATCTATTCTGAAGAAAGTTCTTTATGCTGTTAAGAAAAATACTTATTCTGAAGCTTTTTGATGAAATATTTTAGATAGGCTTTTAAGTTTATGTGACCTAGAGTGCAGTTTAATACAATAATTTTTTGCTGATTTTCTGTTTGGGTGATCTACTTATTGTGGAAAGTGGGAAGTTCCCTACTATTATTTTATTCTAATTTATCTCTCCTTTTAGATAAAATAAAATTTACTATATATATGTATATGTATGTGTGTATATATGTATATATGCTCATATATATACATACTTCAGTATTGGGTACATATGTATTTATAATTGTTATATCCTATTTCTGAATTGATATTTTTATTATTATACAATGACAGTCTTTATCTCTTTTTACAGTTTTTGATTTGAAGTCTATTTTATCTGATACAAGTGTACTTACCCCTTCTCTCTTTTGGGTTCCATTTGCATAGAATACTGTATTCTTTTCCTTTCCTGTCAGTCTTTGTGTGTCTGCACAGGTGAGTGAGTTTTTTTTTTTTCCAGTGACCTCTGAACTCTTTATTGGTATAAGGGCATGCTGCTCTACTGCCTCAGTGTCTCAGAACTTTGGTGTTGTTGGTCTCAGACACCACTTTGCTGTCCACTATCCTGCGGGTGGTGTCTTTTGGATGGTTTGCTTGGAGTTGCTGCTGTCCAGGCCATCACCAAGGTTGAAGTCCTCCCCGTCTTCCAGCAGGCAGTGGTAGGTGGCGATCTCAGCCTCTAGGTTTTTTTTTTTTTTTTTTTTTTGAGACAGAGCCTCAAGCTGTCACCCTGGATAGAGTGCTGTGGCATCACAGCTCACAGCAACCTCCAATCCGTGGGCTCAAGTGAGTCTCCTGCCTCCGCCTCCCAAGTAGCTGGGACTACAGGCGCCTGCCACAATGCCCGGCTGTTTTTTGGTTGCAGCCATCATTGTTGTTTGACGGGCCCGGGCTGGATTTGAACCCACCAGCTCAGGTGTATGTGGCTGGCACCTTAGTCTGTTGATCAGCTTCTAGTTTGACCTTGATGTTCAGCAGTGCCTCATACTCCTGGGCCTGGTGGTTCTCCTCTTCCCCGGTCTGTGCCAGCTCTGACTCTAAATGCAGCAGAACCCCAATGAGTTGCTCCATCTGCATGGCATATCGGGCCTCCTCCTCCCTCAGGCTGTCCTCCAACCTGGCCTTCTGTTTTCTCATGGGGTCCAGTTTGATCTCCAAGGACTGGACTGTATGCGTCAGCTCTGTGAGCATTGTCTTGGCAGCTCTGACCTCAGCAAACTGTGAGGTGACCACTGAGGTGCTCTCCTCAGTCTGCTGGGACCAGGTCTTGGCCAGCTCTTTTTGGTTCTTCCGAGCCAGCTTGTCATACTGGGCCTGCATGTCTGCCATGATCTTGTTCAAGTCCTGGGATTTGGGAGCATCTACTACCACAGTCAACCCAGAGCTGACAATCTGGGCTTGTAGGACTTTTACTTCCTCCTCATGATTCTTCTTCATGACAAGCATCTCCTTGAGAGCCTCGATCTCTGACTCCAGCTGCAGTCAAGTGATATTGGTTTCATCAGTGACCTTGTGGAACCCATGGATATCGCTCTCCACAAATTGGTGCATAGCCAGTTCTGTCTCATACTTGACTCTAAAGTCAGCAGCAGCAAGTCAGGCATTGTCAATTTATAGAATGATGAGGGCATTGTCCACAGAATTTGCAAAGATCTGTGCCCTCAGGTCCTTGATGGTCTTGAAGTAATGCACCCAGTCTCTGACCTGAGGCCCCTTCTTTTCCAGGTGTTCCTGTATTTTGCTCTCCAGCCTCCGATTATCAGTCTTCCTGTTCCTCCAGGTAGGAGGCCAGGCCATTGTTCAGTTCCTGCATGGTCTCCTTCTCAGTCTGGATGCCCCCATTCCTGCCAGACCACTGGCCATCCCCATGGCCAGGCCCCCAGACCCCCAAACCCCAACTATCCTGGAAGCTGGTGGAGTGGGACATGGAGTTCTGGGAGCCCAAGCCCCCAGTGCCTGCATAGATGCTGGCTGTGCTGCTGGCAGGCTGGACACTGTAGCTCGGTGCCTGGACTGAGCCAGGGACTAGAGAAGGTGGTGGAACGAGTAGTAAAGGACATGATGTCTGAAGAGGAGAGGACAATACTCGGGCCAGTGAGCAAGTTTCTCATAGGCAGCATATAGTTGGGTCTTTTTTTTTGTTTTGTTCATTCAGCCACTTTGTATCTTTTAATTGGAGAATTAAATCCATTTACATTTAAGATTATTATTGACAGAGAAGTACTTTCTCTTGCCACTATGTTAATTATTATCTAGTTATCTTGTAGATCTTATGTTTGTTTATTCCTCTCTTGTTTACTTTTGTGGTTTGGTGGTTTTCTTCAGTGAGAAGCTATGATTCCTTCCTCTTTCTTATTTGTGTATCTGCTGTAATTTATTTTTTGTTTGGCTACTCTTGGGCCTGCACAAAAAAGCTTATAGTTAAAAGAGTGGCTCCACCATATCCTTTGTATATTCTTCATTCTTTCATCCATTTTTTGATTCTGTGTTTCCACCTTCTCATAAATTCCCTTCATTGCCTTTGTTTCCATATTTTAAATTTCATTTCTGTCATTTCCATTAACACTTTATAAGTGGAATCCTCTGTGGTGGCCACCTGATCATCCTTTGGAGGGGTTGCTCTGTTTTGGTTTTTCATGTTGCCAGAATTTTTCTGCTGGTTCCTTCCCATGTGTGTTTTCTTCTTGTTCACTTCCTTCCCCTACTTTTTCCTCTCACTGCCTCCTTCACTTTAAATTACCTTGGCTTTGAACTTAGGTATTGAAGTGATCTTTAGGTATAAGGTCAAAAGCAAGAAGGGATGAAGGAAAGAAAAATATGTAGAAAAAAGAAGAAAAATAAGGATGGTGAAAGGAAAGAGTTGAAGAAAAGGAGAGAAGGATATAAAGAGGGAAAGAGAGTGACAGGAGAAATGATAATGATATGCAGGGTGCCTTGACTCACACCCACAACTCCAGGACTTTGAAGGGCCAGGCTGCTTGGGTCCCTCAAGGTCCGGATCTTCTTACCAGCCTGGGAAAAAACAAGATTCCACCTCCCCCACTCAGAACCTACCAATACTGTCTTTCCAAAGGCCAAAGCTAGCAGGACACCCTAGACTATGAGATCATGGCCCCCTTGAGCCAGATCAATGTCATTATCCCTAACTCTCAGAGAAAAGAAAAAACAAACAAAAATAGTTAAAGAAAATTAAAAATACAATTATATATACTGAATTACAGATAAAAGGAATATCTTAGTTGTTGTATGAGATATTTATGTGGATAATATGAGAAAAGTAGAAAAATCTCTATTAAAGGAGGGAAATAAAAAAGAAATGAAGAATATAAGGGGCTGAAATACATAACCAAAATGGAGGAGTCCTTGCTATTGAAGAATGTAAAAATGGAAGAATAAAAATAAACCCAAACCAAAGAAGAAACATCAATAGCAATAACAAAAAAGAAAAAAAACTTAAGAAAAAATTGGGGAAAAAAGCAAAAATTAAAAAAAAAGAGAGAAAACATATACATACATACACAAACATATAAATAGTAATATATTGCCTGGACACCAGGTGGCACTGTAGTGTAGGAGACGGAGAACACATACCTGCTATATATTATTGTGCGCTGGAAGCTACTGTCCAATTTCAGAGGAAACCGGATCTCTCCTCCTGACCTACTTGCTCCTAATCAGGGCCAAGTCATTTCACCAGCACTCCGGACCTGCAAGAGTGGGCTCTCAAAGCTCTCACTTCTGAGGTGGCACATCTTGACTTCTGAGATAGTGCCCCCGATAACAAAGTTGTTTTGTGGGGGATGGGGGTGGGCGCTCAACTCACCCCAAGTATGGCTGCTTGAGCTCAGCAGAGGCGCCAGAGCCAGCTATGCACTAGGACCCCCTGAACTGTTCCTCTAGCATGGCTTTCCCATAAAGGCAGCCTGCCCATAGCCACACCGACGGGAACTTTACCCCGCTTGGCCCTCAATCTCAGCTGCCTGTGCTGCTTGAGTTCTCTTGCTTGTCCAAGCCCCTCCAAGGCAGTCTGGAGAGCAGTTGAGTCCAAAAACAAGAAAACTCAGGACGTGTCTTTCTCACCTCCAGTCCTCCTGGGAAGGGCTGTTGCTGATCTCTACCTGAACCCCAGCACCTGCCATCTGTGCTTGACCTCCTCCGCTCCAGACCTCCTCCTGGGCTCCTGGAGTCTTCTAGCGCTACACTGTGCCGCGAGAGCAGTGCTTCTGGGGAGGTTCCCCTGCCAGAGGGGGCTGAAATCCTTTGTCCTCTGTTCCCTCTCTCACTGATAGCAGCCAGCAAGGAGATGTCTCTAGTCCGACTTCTTCTATATTTTTTCTGTTCTTTTTTAAACCTTTTTGTGAGTTACTTAAACTGTCCACAGAATTTTATTTTGGTTTATGATATTCTTGCATATACCTCTCACGCAGCTTTTCAAATGGTTGCTCTTGGTATTACACTAAATGCACATTACACAGTTTACTGGTGTTATTTTACCAGATCAGGTGAAGGACCAAAATCTTGCTACCCTTTATGTCACTTTATCTCCCTCATTTATAAGGAAATTGTCTTAAACATTTTCTCTACATACATTAGAGAGTTATAATTTTTCTTCAACCCTCAAATATAAATTAGAAAACTCAAAAGAAGGAAGTATTATATTTTCTTCATTATTCACTTACTGTGTCCTTTTTCTTAACGTTTGATGTTCCAAAGTTCGTTCTTTTATCATTTCCTTACCATTTAGAGATCTTCCTTGAGGCATTCTTTTTGGACAGGACTGCTGAAGACAGATTATTTTGGTTTTCTTTCATCTGAGAATGTCTTGATTTCCCTTTCATTCATGAGGGATATTTTCATTAGATAGAGGCTTCTGGGTTAACAGTTCTTTCACTACTTGAAAAATGTTGTGTCACTTCCTTCTGGTCTCTATGGTTTCTGATGAGAAATTCACTGTCATTTGAATTGTTTGCTACCCATAGATAAGATGTTATTTCTGTCTTGCTACTTTTAGGACTTTTTTTGTCTTTAGTTTGCCAAAGTTGGAGTATAGAATGTCTTAGTGTGAATTTCTTTGGGCTTATCTTCTCTGGGGCTTGTCAGGGAGGCAAGATTAGAGAGAAGCAGATCAGAGAGGGAAGTTGCATGTGTAGTTGATGCCATTCAGAAGCCTTGTGGGGCGTCTCTAAGTCAGAGAGCTGTGAAAAGCAGCACCGGGTTGGGGTTTTTATTGCTGCTGGGGTTATCTTATCTGTAGTTAGTGAATGTTGGGTGCAGTTTCATGGGCTGTGCAAAGCAGACAGTCTATAAATGATTAAAAATCTGCTTATTTTAGTTGTGTTCAAAACAATTAGGCTTGTAAAAATTTGAGTTTGGTCCTTGCTGTGTTTTGAGCTAATGGATATCCACCTGCTGTGAAGTAAAGAACCTAGGGTTAATACACAGAAGCTATATTTGCTCTTTTATGTAATAGAACTGCCATTTCACTCAGCTTCCTGTGACACAACCTCTGACACCTTGGGTACTGAGGTTCCTGGGTGGTCTTCCTTCTTCTTTATACTTTCTAGACTCTTCTTTATTTTTATATAATGTATAGAGTTTTTAGTTGTAATTAGAGGGAACAAGAGAAGAAAGGACATGTGTTGTATCTCCTGGAAATGAAAGTCCCAGGCTGTTCCTTGGTATTACTGGGTCATATTTTATTCTATGGACATATCACATTATCTTTATCTATTCACATGTTGATGGCTATTTGGATCGTTGCTGGCTTTTGACTATTGTCACTAAAGTTGCTATAAACATTCACCTAAAAAGATTCAAGTGTACTTTGCAAAGATTGTCTCACTCTTTTTCCAACATGAGGAGATATAATTTTCCAGCAAATGTTGGAAGACAGTCCCCGTATCCATTTTATCAAATTGAATCATAATCTTCTCTGAATAATCTGTTATCTTTATACTAAACTGTAAAATTAACTATCTCCCCTAACACTTGCAAAAATAATAAGAGGAATGAGAAGAGAGACAGAACACATACAAGCACCCACATACACAATAAGCCAGGAAAAAAATGTGCATACTTACTTACTACAGTCTATCTATGTTTCTTTCTCTTTCTTTTTTTTTTTTTTTGCAGTTTTTGGCCCGGGCTGGGTTCAAACCTGCCACTTCCATCACATGGGGCCAGCGCCCTACTCCTTGAGCCACGGCACCACCCTTTTTCTTTTTTTTTTTTTTTTGAGACAGAGTCTCACTTTGTCACCCTCGATAGAGTGTTGTGCTGTCACAGCTCACAGCAACCTCCAGCTCTTGGGTTTTAGGCAATTTTCTTACCTCAGCCTCCTGAGTAGCTGGGACTACAGGTGCCTGCCACAGTACTTGGCTATTTTTTTGTTGTAGTTTGGGCAGGGCGGGGTTTGAACCTGCCACCCTCGGTGTATGGGGCTGGTGCCCTACTCACTGAGCCACGGTTCTATAAGTAATCACAAGAGTGTTGCTGACATTTATAATTTCCTTGTCCCACTCTTTATGTTTCCTTTGTTTTTAGGAAACTTGAGCTAGTATTTGTTCTTTACCTGATGGAATGACTCAAACTTTTGGTCCTGAAGAACCTAAATTGTCAGTGGTCGCTCTTCGTCGTCGTCGTCATCGTCGTCGTCGTCTTCTTCTTCTTCTTCTTCTTCTTCCTCTTCTTCTTCCTCTTCCTCTTCCTCTTCCTCTTCTTCTTCTTCTTCTTCCTCCTCCTCTTCCTCCTCCTCCTCCTCCTCCTCCTCCTCCTCCTCCTCCTCCTCTTCTTCTTCTTCTTCTTCTTCTTATTCTTCTTCTTCTTCTTCTTCTTCTTCTTCTTGTCTTCTACAGATATCAAAATATCAGTTTGATGTTTAACATGGAAATACTAAAAGATGGCCCATGGAATCCTCTATATTTTTGACATAGTCTTTTTTGCTCTCATTCAATGGCAGCAACCTACCTTTCCCTCAGTTATCAGGATCCATTATTTCAATGGTTCAAAGAGCTCAAATGACCTTGTGACTTGTCTCAACTTTCACTTCAATGGGACTATTATTGTATGTCCTGATGGAAACATTCCTTTGTTCTGAGGACTAAAGACCTCTGAACCTACAGCACTTAAGGTTGTGAAGATAGGAATTAAGGATTATGCTAGTATAATTTAGGCATTGTAGTGAGAAGAGTCACTCTCACTTCTACCCTTTGATTCCTGGATTGATGCATTTAACTGTGAGGGAAACACCATGATATGGTGGTCTCTAATGCAGCCTGTGTACTGCATTCTGTATGACAGAATTTCATCTTTTCACAATATTATTTGCCAGCTGCTTCTGTTAACTAAATCTCTATCATATTACTACATAATTCTACCAGTCCTGATGTTTTAGAATAATGGAGGATGTAGCACCATGGTGCAAGCCTATTGCTACACTCCTTTTGCTGTAAAACGTTTTCCTTGATAAGAAAGAATGTATGTAGATTATCATGATGGTGATAAAACATTTGCAATTCTATAGATAAAAGTGCTGGGAGAAGTGTATGTCCAGTGGGGACATATTGTTAACTTCTTCATGACAAAATGAATGCAATATAATTAAATTGCCAGTAGATGACTGGCTAGACCCTTGAGGGAATTATACTTAGGGTTCAGGGTTGGGCTCTGCTCTCGCTAAGTTAGACACTTGGTTATAGCAGCTGCTAAGTTAGCCTTGGTGAGGGGAAGTCCACGTTGTTGAGTCCATATATAACTATTCCCACGTACACTTTGTACATGATCAAACATTAGGGTGATTGGTATTTATAGAACATTTCATATAGTTCATATTTTGAAGAGTATCTTCTATAGTGGATGTCCTTTGGTGAGCATTCACAGAGAATATTAAAGTATTTTTATTCTGTGTTCATCCATACAGATTTATTCCTATGTCATTCACAAAATTTAGTAAGTTTTTGGTCATCATTTCTTTCTTTCTTTTTTTTTTTTTTTCAGTTTTTGGCCGGGGCCAGTTTGAATTGTCCACCTCCCGTATATGGGGTCAGTGCCCTACTCCTTTGAGCCACAGGCACTGCCTTGGTCATCATTTCTTCAAAGCTTTTTTTGAACCAATCTCTTTCTCTACTAATCTTGGCCCTCAACTGTCAGAAATGTTAGACCTTTTGGTATTGTTCCATAGGTTCCTGAGGCTGTATTTTTTCCTTAAGTCTTTTATTTTTATGTTTTAGATCAAATAATTTCTACCAAGTATGTTCAAATTTGCTGGCTCTTTCCTGTTATCTCCATTCTGCTATTGATCTTGTTCAGTGAAGTTTTTATTTTATGTGCTTATATTCTCTTTTTCAGTTCTAAAATTTTCACTTTAAAATATTTTTATTTGTCTGTTGAGAATGTCTACCTTTCTGTTCTAGTGTTTACCTTTGTCCCATGAAGCATGCTTATAACAGCTCTTCAAAGTATTGGTATGATGATTCCAACATCTGAATCATCTCAGAATTGCCATCTGTTGAATATAGTTTTCCTTGAGAATTGGTTACATTGTCTTGGTTATTTAAATATTAAATACTTCTTTGGTCATACTATGAATATTTTGAATGTTATCCTATAAATATTTTGTTATCCTATAAATCATTAAGTTCTCCAAAGAATGTTACTTTTATTGTTTTAGCAGGTAATCTGAGTAGGTTCAAAATGTAAGTTCTTGCTTGCCATCTTCAGAGAGTGACTCCAATGCTAGCCCAGTCTTCAAAGGCTCTATTATAGTGTTTTGGGTCTATGCCATGCATGTGCCACTCTGGGACATGGGTGGTGGATGATACTGTCCTTCAGATTTCAAAGTCTTTGCTGTGTACATTGGACTGGTCTTGTGCAAGCACATTTTAGGAATGATGTTGGAACTTGTGGCAGAATTGGAGGGTTCTGTTCTCCAGCTCTCTCATTTCTAAGGTTCCTCTAACATTCTTTAGCCCCAGGGTCCCTTTTCCCAGATCTTCTGCCCCAGTTTTCTCTTAGCATTTTAAAAAAATTTAATTATTATGGGTACATAATAGCTGTATGTATTCAAAGGGTACATGTGAAGTTTTGATATAGGCATACAATGTGAATTAATCAAATCAGGGTAATTGAAATATCCAACACCTCAGGCATTTATCATTTCTTTGTGTTTGGAACAAAGAATACCCCAGCTTATTGTTGATTACAGTCACTTTGTTGTGCTATCAAATATTTTTCATTCTATCTGACTATGTTTTCCCACCCATTAGCTACCCTCACTTTATCCCCAATCCCTGCTACCTTTCCCAGCCTCTGGTAGCCATCATTGTACTCTCTCTTTATGAGATCAATTGGTTTTAATATTTAGCTCACACATATCAGTGAAAACATGTTGAAATTAGTCTTTCTGTGCTTGGCTTATTTCACTTAACATAGTGTTCTCTAGTTCCATCCATGTTGTTGTGAATGTCAGGATTTTATTCTTTTCAATGCCTATATAATGTTCTATTGTGTATTTGTACCACATTTTTAATTTATTCATTTATTAATGGAAGGCTTGATTCCAAATTTTGACTATTGTGAATAATGCTACAATAAATATGTTTTTGATATACTGATTTTCCCTCCTTTGGAAATATACTCAACAATGGTATTGCTGGGATCATATGGTAATCTAGTTTTAGTTTTCTTAGGAACTTCCATACTGTTCTTGATAATAGTTGTATTAATTTACATTCTCACCAACAGTGTACAAGGGGTCCCCTTTCTTCACATCTTTGTCAGTATTTGTTATTGCTTGTCTTTTTGATAAAAGTCATTTTAACTAGGGTCAGATGTTATTTCCTTATAGTTTTCATTTGCATTTCTTTGATGACTATTTCCTTTTAGCATTTTTTCGTATACCTGTTGGCAATTTATGTCTTCTTTAGAGAAATGTCTATTCAGATCCTTGCCCATTTTAATCAGATTATTTAACATTTTCCTATTGAGTTGTATATATTATATATTCTAGTTAATTCCTTTTCATATCATTAGTTTGCATATATTATTTCCCATTCTGTGGTTGTTTCTTCCCTCTGTTGATTTTTTTCTTTGCTGTGCAAAAGCTTTTTAGTTTAATGTGATCCTATTTGTACAATTTTGCTTTAGTAGACTGTGCTTTGGAGGTATTATTCAAGAAGTCCTGGCCCAGGGCCAATGTCCTGAAGCATTTTTCTAATGTTTTCTTTTAGCACTTTCATATGCTCAGATCTTAGATTTAAGTCTTCAACCTATTTTAATTTGATTTTTGTATATGGTAAGAGATAAGGCTCTTGTTTCATTCTTCTGCACATAGCTATCCAGTTTTCCCAGCACATTTATTGAAGAGACTATCCTTTCTCCATTGTATGTTTGTGGCAACTTTATTAAAGATAAGTTCACTGTAGACATGTGGATATAATTCTGTTCCATTGGTCTGTGTCTATTTTTACACCACTACCATGCTGTTTTGGTTATTACAGCTCGTTAGTATAACTTAAAGTTGGATAATGTGATTTTTCCAGTTTTCTTCTTTTTGTTCAAGATGTCTTTGGCTATTCTGGGTCTTTTGTGATTTCATACAAATTTTAGGATTATTTTTCTATTTTTGTGAAGAATGTCATTTGTATTTTCATGGACGTTATATTGAATCCGTAGTTTGGCTTTGGCTAGTATGGACATTTTAACAGTATTTATTTCTCTAATTCATGAGCATGCCATATCCCTCTATTTTTTGGTGTCCTCTTCAATTTTTTAATCAATGTTTTACAGTTTTAATTGTAGAGATCTTTTACTTCACTGGTTAAGTTTATTCCTAGATATTTTATTTTATTTGTAGCTATTATAAATAAGATTATTTTCTGGGTTTCTTTTTCAGATTGTTTACTGTTGGCACATAGAAGTGCTACTGATTTTGTATGCTGATTTTGCATCCTAAAACTTTACTGAATTTGTTTATCAGTTCTAATAGTTTTTTGGGGGTGTCTTTAGACTTCTGTGGATATAAGATTATATTGTCTTCAAACAAAGATAGTTTGATTTCTTCCTAACTAATTTGGATACCCTTTATTTCTTTCTCTTGATTGATCGTTCTAGCTAGAACTTCTAGTACTATGTTGGATATCAGTAGTGAAAGTGGGCATCCTTGCCTTGATTCAGATCTTAGCAGGAGTGTCCAACTATTTTGTTCTCTGTTGTACATTGGAAGAATGAGAATTGTCCTAGGCCATGCATCAAAATACACAAACACTAATGAAAGATGATTAGCAAAAATGAAAGTGCATACTTTTCATGATTTCTGAGCCCACAGGTAAGCAAAAGAAATCCTCAAAAAATCAACATGCAGCCAGAGGGCTGCAGTTTGGACATGCCTATCTTAGAGCAAAGGATTTCAGTTTTCCTTTATTTAGTATAATACTATTTCTGGGTCTGTTATCCACGGTTTTTGTGTTGTTGCGCTGAATTCTTTCTATATACAGTTTTTTGACACTTTTTATCATGAAGTGATTTTTAATTTGAAATCAATTGAAATGATCATATGTTTTTTGTCCTTTATTCTGTTGGTATCATATATGATTGATTTGTGTATGCTGAACCATTCTTACAACACTGGGATGAATACCATTGATCATGATGTATAATCTTTTAAATGTGTTGTTGAATTCAGTTTTCTAGTATTTCTTTGAGGATTTTTGCATTTATGTTCATCAGAGATACTGACCTATAGTTTTCTTTTTTTTAGAGACAGAGTTTCACTTTATCGCCCTCGGTAAAGTGCTGTGGCATCACACAGCTCACAGCAACCTCCAACTCCTGGGCTTATGCTATTCTCTTGCCTCAGCCTATAGTTTTCTTTTTGTGTTGTGTCTTTGATTTTGCTAACAGGGTGATACTTCTCTCAGTACTTTAAGATCTCTCTCTGTTTTAGAGTTCTACAGTAGGACCATCACTGAGTCAAAGTCAGAATATAAAAAGAGAAAAAAGTAGGAAACTCATCCTTTGAAATGGATCAGTCTTTAAGCATTACCTCCCTTCCCTTATTAAGATTGCTTATTGTATTTTGTCTAAGTTTTTAGTCATAACCAGTGGGAGAAAGGGTCAAAATGGGCTTATTTCATGTTGGCAGCACAATTTCCCAAGAACTGTGTTCTTGGAGATGTCGCTAGCAATTTGGAGGAAGCTTCCTGAGGGTTGAGTGGCTTTATTCATGTTTTTGCACCAATGAACAGAACATGCTGATGAGTGGGATCGTGAGTGTTGTGTACTACAGAGAAACAGAGAGTCCTGATTTCTACAAAAAAGGGCTAGAAGTGACTTGTTTTGTCTTCTATTTGCAAATTTTTAATTTTGGGGAAATATACTATTGTATGCTTATTTGCTGCAATGCTTTGGAATTATATTCTTTGGAAAAAGGACATGTTTACCCAAAACATGATGTCTGTTGAGGTGTAAATGGTAGTTGGTGCCTGTAGAGGCCAAGGACTGTTGCTAATATTACATGGACTCTTTAGTTGAATCCCCAGTGGGATCTGAAACTCCTGGTATGGCCAAATAATAATTTTTCCTTTTTGTAAGAACAAATAACATTGATAATTTAAGACTTTTATTTTAAGTAAGGTAGGTCCAAACCATGCACCCTACCTTGAAATGTTTGCTATATATCCATACTAGGGGACAGAGAGCATCATTTTTATACTCTTATTTATTTATTTTTATTTATTTTTTGAGATAGAGTCTCATTTTGTTCCCCTTGGTAGAGTGCTGTGGTGTCATAGCTCATAGCAACTTTGAACTCTTGGGCTCAAGTGATTCTCTTGCCTTAGTCTCCCAAGTAGCTGGGACTACAGGTGCTGGACAACACCCAGTTATTTTTAGAGATGAGGTCTTGCTCTGGCCAACCCTTGTCTCAAACCTGTGAGCTTGGGCAATGCACCTGCCTGGGCCTCCCAGAGTGCTAGCATTACAAGTGTGAGCCACCACACCCAACCTAATTCTCTTATTTAAAGCTCTTTTTAAAAGCAATCCTGTTTATTTAATCTTTTGAATATATGGGCATTTTATCTTCTGATATGTATCAAAAGATAAAATTTATATTTGACTTTCACTATACACTCTCAATTTTTGCTTTACAAAAAGTAATAAATAAAGAGAAATTTGTTCCTTTGACTCCCAAATAACACAAAAAGAAGCTGCACTTGGAGTTTGCTTTGAACTTACAATTTCTGTCCAGCAAAAATAAGAAAACAGGTCATGATATTCAAGTATCTCCTATTCCCAGGACAGTTTTCTTGGACCTGTAGGAAGCCAGCTTTTGGTTGCAGGCAACCTTTTTGCCACTGGTTTTAGTCACCGAGGGAGAAACGTCAGATCTGGGGTCATAAGCTTTTAGATCAGGAAATATTCTGGTATTTAGGGAGATGGTTGGGTAGAATGTAGGTTATAGGCAGATACTGCTTGGATTTTGCATTTGACATAATTATACAGCGATGTGAAACCCTTTGGCCAGTCTCTGTCACCTCCGGTTTTGAAAACTTTAATTTTGTCCTAATTAAAAATAATTGAAGTATTATTTGGTCCAGGGAGATCAGGGTTGGTGGACCCTAAAGCATTAGATAGGTCTAACTTAACTCTCAAAAGCACTTCCTTCCGAGGCTCCCTCCCATGGCAACACTTTCTTGTGATGATCCTTCTCACTGAGACCTGAAGTTTAAAGAGGATCTATAATGATATTTGCAGGAAGAAGCTTAAGAAAAGCTGTATTTGCTCAATTTACAATTGCTAAGATGTGGAATTAACCCAAGTGCCCATCAACCCATGAATGGATTAATAATAATCTGTGAGATACACACACACACCATGGAATACTATTCAGCCATAAAAAGATGAAGACTTTACATCTTTTGTATTAACCTTGAAGGAGTTGAAGAACATTCTCCTTACGAAAGTTATCACAAGAATGGGGAAGCAAGTATCTAATGTATGCAATACTAATATGCAACGAGTAGATGAACAATTACATGTCCACCCAGAAGAAAAAGACAATTAAATTCGAGTGGAGGGATAAAGAGAGGAAGGGCGAATGGTACACTTTCAACGAATAAGTACAATGTCACACCGTCTGGGTAAAGGGATCAACTATAACTTGGACTTTACCTAACAAACACAAACAATTAATCTAATCATTTGTACCCTCATATTAATCTGAAATTTAAACAAAAGTTGCATTTATGCTTTTTTTTTTTTTGGCTAAACAGTTCACTAATTAGGGTGCCTGGGAAGTGTGACTCAGGCCACTTGGTACAATCTCACCTAAAGATGAAATATTCCTCTCATCCCCAAAGGTCAGAGTTCCAACCAGGGGTCCTGTACTTGGAGGAGGCTTCTTTGCAGTAGTTTGGGGTAGAAAGAGCCAGAGACCAATGTCTGAGTCAAAGATAAAATCAAGACTATGGTACAGGGGGAAGTGCAAAGGGAGGCCTGAACAGACAATCAGGAGTCAGGCTGAACATGGAGGAAAAAGAAGTGGTGCAGGACTAGAGTAAGGGTGGTCCTGGGAAGTTGAGGGCATTGGTGCACTTGAAGTTCACATTTATTTGTTAGGATGATGTGGGTTAGGGTGGGTGTGGGGGACTGATATAGATAAGGCATGTTAGATGGCCCTGGGGATACAGAATCCACTCAGCCACTATTGAAGAAGTCTCTTTGGTTATTTTTCCCTTTTCTCTTTGTCACAGTTGTGGCTATAGAATCAGTTGCAAATAAACATTTTTCAATTTGTTATGTTTCCCTTTTTATAGCTGTTAGTATTGTTTTAAAATATTTTGTTATGAAATTAAATGTGCTGAATGATAAAAACAAATCAAAACTAAGAAAACAAAAACTTGGAAAGCACAACAAAGAATTGAGAGAATGATAAAAAAATCTCCAGTAATTAGAACACACAGAGGTAAAAGTACTATTGATACTTTGATATCACCAGATAGGTGAATTTCATATCTAGTATTTTGGTGAATTTCCTTCCACTCTTTTCTAACTAAGTAACAATGCTTGTTTCCCATCCCAATTTGCTTAGATTTATTTGTTTATTTATTTATTTATTCATTTATTTATAAAGTGTTTCACTCTGTTGCCCAGACTAGAGTGCCATGGTGTCACTCTAGTCTCACATTTTGTCTAGCTCACAGCAACCTCAAACTCCTTGGTTCAAGCCATCCTCCTGCCTCAGCCTCCTTAGTAGCTGGGACTACAGACATAGGCCACTAATTTTTTTACTTTAAGTAGAGATGGGGGGGTCTCACTCTTGCTTCAGGCAGGTCCTGAACTCCTGAGCTCAAGGGGTCTTCCCCTCTTAGTCTCCCAGAGGATTAGGAGCACAGGCACGAGTCACCATGCAGGGCAGAATTATTTATTCTAAAACCATGCAATGGGACTCTACTTGTGCATGGTATAGTTCTAAGCACTGTTGTGTATGGCAGGAACGAAGCTGAAAAAATCTTTATTCTGTCTTGCTGACATGCTGGTGAGGATGTTGGGGGGGGGGAAAACAAACATGAGCAATTAAGTAAAATATGTAGTATAATAGACATGAAGGCTAGGGAGAAACTAAGGCACAGGAAGGGCAGGGACTGACTCTGGGTGGGGCAAAATTGCAGTTTTAAAAAGGTTATCAGAGGAGAGCTTACTAAGAAGGAGACATTTGAATGAATGACATAGTGAAGAACAAGGATGACTAGTAGCAAGTGCAAAGACCCAAGGTGAGTGAGTGTCTGGTTTGTGAGTGTCAAGGAGGCCAGTGTGACCAGAGCAGAGAGAGTAGGGAGATGGTTAGGAGACGAGGTCATGGCAGAAGTAACCTCTCAAGGTGACTTTGGCTTCTACTCTGTGCACGATGAGAAGCCCAAGGAGTGTTCTGAACAGAGGAGGGACATGATTTGATTATATGGTACTTACCAGCATGGCTGTGGCTGACAGAGTGTGTGAAAGACAAGCGGGAAGACCAGAGAGGAGGCCACTGTGATGATCTAAGGCAGTGATTTTCAACTGATGTGTGTGAGAGGATCTTAGATGTGCTGGGAAAATTTTAAAGATCATAAATTAAATTATTTTCGAAAGAAGTTCAAAACACAGTAAGTATATTCTTTTTTCACTTTTTTTTTGATCAACATACTTTAAGTGTGCTGTGTGATTAAAAAGGTTGACAAATACTGACAATGGTGGCTTTGACCAGACAGTGGTGGCTACCACTTTGGCTTCCAGTGATAGCACTGGAAGTGGTGAGACGGTTTAGCTATGAAGGTAAAAATGACAGGGGCTGGATGGTGGACTAGCTATGGGATGTGAAAGAGGAGAGTTCAGAATGTCTTGGTATTTTTGGCCTGAGAAATTGGAGGGATGGAGTTACCATTAACCACACTGGGAAAGACTTCGGTAGGAGCAGGATTTTGAAGGGAAGATTAGGATCTTGATTTTCGGACCTACTCATTTCAAGATACCTGTTAGGTATCCAGGGAGTGTTGCTGAACAAGCAGTTAGACATGTAAGTCCAAAGTTTAGGCATAAGGTCAGGACTGGATATGTACATTTGGGAATTATTATTGGCATGTAAATGGGATGAAAATTCATGAGATCAGATGAGAATATGTGGGGATTCTGTATAGTTAGAGAAGTGAAATGGCCCAAGAACTGAGGCACGGGGTTGGCCAGAATGAATAGGTCAGGGAGATGAGTCAGTAAGAGACCATGAGGTAGGAGGAATCTAAGGACACCTGGTGTCATGACTACTGAAGGGGAAGGGACAACAGAGTGAGTAATACAAATGCTGCAGACAGGCCACCCAGCCCAGCGAAAGAGTGGATGGGGCTGGGGGATGACTACTGTTCTTGGGTGAATGGTGTTTTTGGATCTATAGTTTATGGATGAGAAAATAAGTGAGCTTTGAAGGACTTTCAGATGAAGAAAGCAGGGAAGAACATTTAAAGCAAGTGCTATTTAAACAGAGAACTGAAAGTGAATGTGTTTAGTGAAGTATGGGATGTGGTTGGGGACATGTTGCTAGATGAGGCTGGAAAAGTCCCAAGGTAACTTACAGCCTTGGCTAAGGAAAAGAAAAGAAGGTTTGGAATGGTCTTTTATTGAGATAGAATGGTAATTAATGAAATTGCCCCATGCCAAAATAATTGCATGGGTCAACACTACTGTTTCTATTTTATAGATATGGACAATGAAATTCTGGTGACATAACTTGCCTTACACTTCACAACTTACAAGTGGTAGAGCCAGAATTCTAACTCAGACCTAACTTGCCCACAGCTTTTGCTATTTTCTGGTAACCATGCTGCCTTCCTCAATGTTTCAGGTAGGTATCTGGTAGTAGGGTGAGGCACAGGTTTGGGGCAGGCGTGGTCTCTGAAATCAGCTCAGATGGGTGAACACGTAATAGCCTACATGTGCTTTCAAATTGAATTGTTGTCCTTGTATTTTCTACCAAGTGAGCTGGCCAGGTGAGTCACGCTGACAAGGTGAACCACACCATTTGGAGGAGGGAGTATATTCTGGATGTTGATTGAAGAAAACTTTAGGCACATTTGCCCTCAGTAGACGTACCCCGTTAGTGGTCCAAAATCATTTAGTTATTATCTGTGGCATGTTTCACCATGTGGAGCATCTGATACCATTTAGACAAAAGACCTAGTAAAGAAAAGCCCAGAACAATCTAATTAAATGGAAAAAGCTCTGCTTCTCATGCAAATCCAGAGACCCATTTTCAAGTCAATGTCATTACTGCTACTCAGTGGGAGAGCATAATTCTCAGAGCAACTTCTGTGCTAAGATCTTATTACAATGATGGGTGTAAAGAAATATCCATGAGATGTGCACATCAGAGGATAACGAGAACCCCAGACCGTGACATGTCCAATGAACTGTTTAATTGGAAAGAATTTTAGTGGCGATGGCGGCCATCCTTCTGGCTCTCCAGCTATGATGGGAAGTTACAGAGAGTCGATCATCATCAAAGCTGTCCATGGCCCAATGGCAGAATGAAATCATATAAATGCAAATTATACTGTAATTAAAGAGGAAAGAGGCAAGAAGCAAAAACATTTAGCTGAGTATGGCCTTAGGAGTCCTCTACTGCCTTTGACAGTCCACCAGGCTCTTAGGATTTGCTTTGAAATCATCCACTGAAGCTGTTTGTTGATGGGGGCAGGAGGTTAATGAGGACAAGTTGCAGGGATGGCTTTGAGGGAGCTGGTGCAACACCAATTCACAGTCACTCAGGGGTGTCAGGTTGATGGGAGTCTGACCTTTCATATAAGGAGAAGGGTAGTAGGATCCCTGTTTTCTGCTGTTTTTTCCCCATTACTTTTTAGGGAGCAAGCACTGGGGTGTGATGAAAAAGGAAGAAAGGACAAGGGGAGGCTATGCTAAGACTGTTTTCAGTGGCTGTAATCACAATCATTCTTTAAGTTTAATTTGTCTGAACAGTTCTAAGATTTGATCCCAAATCAAAATAACATAAATAAACAAATGAAAATTCTTCGTTTCCACCTTTAGCTCCAGTCCAGTCTCTCCTCCATCCACCCCAGGGATTTCCACCTCTGTTATTAGTGTTCCCTGTGTCTTTTCAGAGTACTTTTATGCTTTATAAGCAAATGTTACTATGTACTCTAATTTTTATCCATTTTTAGAAGGTTACATACACTTTGCTTTTTTCACTTAATATGTCATGGAACCGTTCCCATACCTGTATGAAGTAACAGCCTTCTCCTTTCTTGTGGCTGCTCAGTACTCCATGGAAGTACCATACTTTACCAGCCCCCTGCTCTTGGACATTTAGTTCATTTCCTAGATTTTGCTACTGCAAGCAGGTGCCATTGATTGGGGTGTTTGCTTTCCCCACTGGATTCTGAGCTTTGGGATGACTCTATCGTAGGCCTTATTCATTTTGGTATTTGTGACATACAAAAGAGTCTCTAATAAATAGTAGATGCTCAGAAAATGTGAAGAGAATGCAGTTAAACTGCACTCAAAAATCCTACACAAGCAGCCATGATGAATTCGCTGTCAGTTTCTCTGTGGGACAAGTAGATGGCTGCCCAGGAGAAGTGATTTCAGGAGGCCTATAGGACCTCATTCTCTCCCCTACACAACTCCACATCTTCCCGGACTTTCCAGCTCATGTATGAAATCCCTCTATTCCTTTTATCTCTTAGCTTTCTGCTCTGACCTTGTTAAATAGCAAATGCTCCACCTTTATATTTGTATCACCCACCTCTCAATGGGGGTCTTTGGATCTCACATCTCTGGCTGCTTTATCACGTATTCTGACCATAGTAATTATTGTGAGACAAGAGTCTTCAGAACCAGAGGAACAGATACCTGAGACTTGCAAATTGTAACTGGCTGTCATTCATGCTGTCAGATAGTCTTTTACCAGGTTGGGCCAGGGCCTTGGAGTAGAGACTCAAACCCAGATGGCCAGGGCTGAAGTTCTAGCTCTGCCCCTCAGTAGTGTGTGACAGTGGGCAAATATCTTAACCTCTGTGTCTTCACTTCTTTATCCATTAAGTAAAGGTTCTTGTAGTACCTGTCTCAGTGCTTTTGGGCTGCTATGACAAAATAGCACAGGCTGGGTGGCTTACACAACAGGAATTTTTTTTATCATGGTTTTGAGACAGTCTGAGAAGTCCAAGATTAAGGCAGATTCAATGTCTAGTGAGGGTCCATCTTCCCCCCATCCCACACATGGTGGAAGGAATAAGGCAGCTCTCTACAGCCTCTTTCATAATGGCACTAATCCCATTCATGAGGACTCTGCCCTCATGATCTAATCACTACCCAAAGACCTATCTCCTAACCATCACCTGGGATTATGAATCCCATATGAAAACTTCAGGGGAGACAAACATTCATACCATAGCACCTACCTCTTAGCATTGTTGAAAGCTGCAGCGAACATATGTGGAGTCCTTAGCAGTTGTCATGTAGTAAGTGCTGTGTAAGAGTTTGCTGCTGCTGTTACTGGTCTTTGGGTGGGCAGCAGAGTGGATGCCTACTCTCTGCTTTGAATCTCGGCCAGCATACCTCGGCAACCAGCTCAGAGCAAGGAAGGGTTGACTCTCTGCTGATTTTCTGGGGCAGAAATTTTGAGGCCTTGGTGATATCCAATTGAAATGCTCTTACCCTCATTTGAGGAACATTAGCTATGACATATAATCACAGTTACCTCACTGCATTTGGAACCCTGGGCAGGAAAAGGTTTTCCTCCCCCTTATTATGTGTGAAAAATGCCCCAAACACAGCAAGCATACTTTCTAGACAAAGTGGGGCCACTTGCATGGACTTTGCCCACATGAAACACTCCTTTCCTGTGTTGCCTTTGCACTGTCTGTCTCCTGGGAATGAACACAGATTACTGATGAGTTTTTCTTTTAAAAAATTTGTTTTAAAACTTCAGATTAGTGTGGGGATACAAACGATGAGATTCTATAGTTTGTATTTGTCAGATTAAAGTCCGATTAGAAAGTGTGTCCTATACCCAGGTAGAGTGCTATGTTTCTGTGCAATGTACCCTTTCGACAGGAATTTCCCCAATTCCCCCCACCCCACTGCTTGAATTCCATTGAGTCTTTCCTTGATGGGTTTCTCTTAAGAGAAATAAAAAGTATGCACAGCCTATTAATTCCATCATATTCCAAGTTGAAGGGATAACCCATGCTATGAAATAGCGCAGGGTTGGCTCAGCACCTGTGGCTCAAGCAGCTAAGGCGCCAGCCACATACACCTGAGCTGGCAGGTTCGAATCCAGCCAGGGCCCGCCAAACAACAATGATGGCTGCAGCCAAAAAATAGCCGGGCATTGTGGCAGGAGCCTGTAATCCCAGCTACTTGGAAAGCTGAGGCAGGAGACTCGCTTGAGCCCAGGAATTGGAGGTTGCCATAGCACTCTACCTAGGGTGACAGCTTGAGGCTCTGTCTCAAAAAAAAAAAAAAAGAAAGAAATAGCACAGGGTCCCACCTCTATGCTTCCAGAATGCCACATGCTCAGCCTTATAAATGGGATTAAAACATTTTATAGAATTAATTATACATATACCTGGCTGGTTTTCCATGGTCTGTCAAATAGATAGAACTCATGGTATGAACAAGGAAGGGAGGATTTCCCTTAGTGGGAGTTGTACAGGTGCATATGTGTAGAATGTATATGACACTTGATGGGATTTACTAGTAAGAGTCATCTGGGACCCTTGCTAAAATCCAGACCCCTAGGCCTGACCACAGAGAAGGTGATTCAATGGGACTGGGGTTAGGTTTGTAATCTGAGTTTTTGCTTTTTGTCCCAGGTGGTTCTCATGCCCTGGCAAGTCTGGGAAACATTTGCAGAATGGTTAAAAGCTCAGGTCTCATCAGACTTGGGTTTGAATCCCAACTCTTTCACTTATTAGCTGTGTGACATTGGTCAGATTATTTCACCTGTCTAAACCTCACTCTTCTCATCAGCTAAACAGAGATTATAAAAACAAGTCCTCAAAGCATTATAAATTTAAGTGAGAAAATATAGGAAACCTGATATCAAAGCCCTGGACACATAACACATTCTATAAATAATGTCTTCTGAAATGTCCAGAATGACACAAAGGGATAGTGTCATTACCAAAATTGATCCTCAGTCAGAAGGTGAGAAAAGTGATATGCAACGAAGCTAGCCAAGGTCACATAGCCAGGAAGTGCCAGAGCCAGGCTTAAAATCCAAGCAACTTCTATTGAAGTCAAGTCTGCCAGAGAAATAGAGTCTTGGTTGGGATGAGAAGTAGCCAACTTTTTGACAAATTGTGGCTGGTATTTGCATGTAGAGGATATTTAAATGCAAAGATTATCTATGGCCAGAATTCCTGCCGAATAAACAGGGGGTGGGAGCAGGGTTAGAAAATAGAAAGAGATCTTTCAATCTTGTAGTCTTGCAGTTTCAAAGTCTTATGATCTTCAAATCTCATGATCTCTCAGTCTTGTGGTCTTGCCATTTCCTGGCCCTACAATTGCGAGGTCCCACAGTTTCATGCTTTGCACTCTCATAGCCTTGTGATTTCATCATTTGAAGTCTAGCAACCTGTGGTCACAAAGTCTTGAGGCGCTTTAAGGACAGACTTGAGCTTTTTTATTGTTTAAGTTTTTGAAGTCAAATTTAAATAAAACCTAATCAAAGCTGTAACCAAATATTCACTCAATACTTTTGATGAGATAAATGATGACAGTAACTTGACTGCCCTGGTAGGAGGCAAGGATGAAAAGCAAAGAGAGATTTCCAGGGACTACTTGTGCTTGAATTTCAGGGCCGTGCTAGGAAGATTAAAGGTGCAACATTGCTATTGATTAGCTCAAATTGATCAGACCTTTACCCTGGCTGCCTAACTAATGCACACAATTTATGTACTTTTAGCCTCAACCATTATTTTATAAATAATATCTGTATTTAATAAAAAGTTACGAGACACATAAAGAAGCAGGGTAATGTGACCACAGGAAAGATAAAAATCAGAAAATAGCATTGATGTTGGAATTAGCAGACCCAGCACTGGAATTAGTAGACAGGAACTTCAAAATACTTATAAGAAATATGTTAAAAGAGCTGTAGGAAAAGATGAATATAGTGAGTAAAGAGATGTGAGAATTTAGAGAGGATATAAACTATAACAGAGAATCATGTGAACATTCTAAAATTAAGAAATACGCCTTGGAAAACATTTCGCCGTGTAGAAGAGCATATTACACACGCAATTGAAGAGGGGACTATTGAAGATGAAGACACACAATAAAAGCTATCCAAACAGAAGTACAGGGTAAAAAAGGGTTGAAAGAAAGAAATAGAGACTTGTAATCTGTGGGTAGCACTAAGTGCTCTAAAATACATGTAATTATAGTTCTAGCAGGAGAGGACAGAGAGTGGGGCAGAAACATTTTTTGAAGGAATATTGACTGGAAATTTCTAAAGTTGATAAAAACAACAATCTACAAGTCCAGGAAGCCCAACAAACCCTAAGAAAGATAAATTTAAAGAAAATCACATCCAGATACATTATTGTCAAGCTACTGAAAACCAAAGATAAAAAATCTTGAAAGCATCCAGTTAAGGGTGATGCAGCACATGCTGGGTAACAAGGTTCCAAATGACCATAGACTTACCCTCAGGGAAAAATGGTGCTCAGAAGACAGTTGAATAAATCTTTAAAGCATTGGGAAAAAACAGTCAGCACAGAATTCATGCCTACTAAAAATATCCTTTAAGAATGAAGGCAAAGTAGTGGCACTTTCAGACTGTGAACACACACACACAAACACACACACACTCACTCACATACCCTGAGAGAATTAATTGAGATCAGGCTTTTACTATACAAAATGCTAATGGAAGTGTTTTAGGTTAAAAGGAAATGATGGTAGGTGGAAAGTCAGATATTCAGAAAGGAATGGAGAACATCAGGATGGTAATGTATAAGTAAGTAAAATATAAAATACTATTTTCCTCTTTTTAATATAATTTTATTAGAGTTTATTCTTTAGGGACAGGGTCTTACTATTTTGCCCAGACTGGTCTCAAACTCCTGGCCTCAAGCAATCCTCCCATCTCAGCCTCCCAAAGTGCTGAGATTACAGGCCTGGCCTATTTTCCTCTTAATTAAAATAATGAGAATTTAAAGTTGAATCATTGTATCATCTTATGGGATTTATAATGTATGTCAATGTAATATATATGAAAATCTTAAGCTATAGGATGGGAAATGGGTGTGTTATTTTTCAACATGTTGCTGCATAACAAATTACTATAAATATGGAGGCTTAAAATGACTCAAATTTATTAGCTCATGGTTTTGTAGGTCAGAAGCCCAGAATGGTTTGACTGGAGGCCAAAATCAAGATGTATTTTGGGCTTGGCTTATATTTGGAAGCTCTAGAGAAGAATCTACTTTTAAGTTCATTTAGTTGTTGGTGAAATTAAATTCCTTGTGGTTGTAGGACTGCTTCTTTGCTGGTTGTCAACAAAGGGCTCCTCAGTTTCTAAAAGCTTCCCACATTTCTTGGTCTATGGGCCCTTTCATCTTATAGCCAGCAGTGACATTTCAATTTTCTCTTGTACTTTGAATCTTTTCCCTTTTTCTCTTTTGCTATCAGCCAGAGAGCACTACATGCTTTTAAAGACTTACCTGAGTGGTACATGTATACCACGGAATATGATACAGCCTTAAAGAAAGATGGAGACTTTACGTCTTTCATGTTTACATGGATGGAGCTGGAACATATTCTTCTTAGCAAAGTATCTCAAGAATGGAAGAAAAAGTATCCAATGTACTCAGCCCTACTATGAAGCTAATTTATAGCTGTTGTATGAAGGGAATAACCCAACTATAACACATGAATATGGGGAAAGGGGCAAGGGTAGGGAGGGGAGGGATAAGGTTGGGGTGGAGGGAGAGTAATTGGTGGGGCCACACCTACGGTGCATCTTAGAAGGGTACAGGCAAAACTTACCAAATGCAGAATACAAATGTCTTCACATAATAACTGAGAAAATGCCAGGAAGGCTATGTTAATCAGTTTGATGAATATAGTTCAGATTGTATATGAAACCAGCACATTGTACCCCTTGATTTCACTATTGTACACAGCTATGATTTAATAATAAAGACAATTAAAAAAATAAAATTAAATTAAATCATAGCTGTGTATATTAATTCAATTATGGGGTATAATGAGTTGGTTTTATATACCATTTGAAATATTTTCATCAAACTGGTTAACATAGCCTTCACCACATTTTCTTAGTTATTGTGTTAAGACATTTACAAGGGTACATGTTAAATTTAGTAATTGTAGAGTATAAATGGCTACCTAGATTCTTTATCACAGTTCAATTTACGATTGCCAAGATGTGAAAATAACCTAAATGCCCATCGCCTCAGGAATGTATTAACAAACCATGGTATATGTAAACCATGAAATACTATTCAACCATAAAAACGATGGTGACTTTACATCTTCTGTATTAATTTGGATGGAGTTGAAACACATTTTTCTTAGTAAAGTATCACAAGAATGGAAAAACAAATGTCCAATGTACTCAATACTACTATGAAGCTAGTAGATGATCTAATACACTCACATATAGGAGAAAATTCAATTCAAGTTGGTGGGAGGGGGAAAGAGAGAGAGGAAACAGGAGAGGAGGGGGTAATTGGTATGTTCCCATTTAATGGGCACAATGTAGGGATGTATGGCACACCTATTAGGCATGGGACATACCTACAAGACGGACTCTACCTAACAAATTCTAATATTGGGACTGGGTTCTTTGTACCCTCACATTAACCTGAAATAAAAAACAAAACAAAACAAAAAACAGTACCTATTAAGCAATCATCTTTGCCTGATGTACCACACAAAGTTTATATCATCATTGAAGGACATCTAGGTTGTTCCCAGTTATTGATTATTATAAATAAAGATGCAACAAACATTTGAAAAAAGTATGCATAAATTAACATCAAAAGACATATTTATGAAGGTTGCATTGAATATATACATATAAATCAATTTTAAAAATTGGCATTTTTATGGTATTTAGACTTTTAATCTATAAATATGGTATATCACTTCCAATCAAATATATAGATCTTTTATTTCTCCAATTAAAGTTTTCTGGTTCTCTGTTTCAAGGTCTTGTACATCTTTCATTAGATTTATTTCTAAGTTATTTAACATTTTGGATGGACTTGAAAATGCTTGATGGCATGATTCAAAAATTTTATTTTCTAATCAGGCAGGTACATGGACAATTGATTTTGTGTAACAATTTTGGCATATTGATCTAGCAATATTGTTCAATTTACTTAATTCTAATTATAGATTTTGGGGAATTTCTGTATATAGTAATTGTGTGGTGTGTGAATAATGAGAGTTTGTTTTTTCCTTTCAAATTCTTTTTTTTTGTATGAAAGGTCTTTATTAGCGGGGAAGCTGCAGAGCAGCATTAAGGGGAAGGAGAGAGAGAGAGAAATGGGGGAAGAGAGGAGAAAGAGAGAAGGGAGAGAGAGAGAGAGATAGATAGAGAGAGAGACGAGACACTCGGTGGAAGGAAGAGAAAAGAGCTCAAATTCTTTTATTTCTTTTTCTTGTCTTAGTTTCCTGGCTAAATGTTCAGTACACTATTGAATGGAAGGGATGCTGGCAGACATCTTTGTCTTATTCAAGATCTAAAAGTGAAAACTTCTAGTATTTAGCATTAACTTTATGTTTGTCATAGGGTTTTAATAGATATTCTTCATCAGATTAAGAAGGAAGTTTTCTTTTGTATTTATTAAGAGTTTTTAAAAAATTATAAATGGGTATTAAATTTTATCAAATGCACTTCCTACATCTATTGAAATAAGACTTTTCTCTTTTTTTCTGTTAATGTGTTTAATTATATTAGTTGATTTTCAAATGTTTTAGCCAATTTTTCATTCCTGGTATCAAGCCCCCTCAGTACTGAGAGATTATAATTTTATGTTTGATAATTATTTACTAGTTTTTAAAATAAATTTTTGTATAAGAAAGCTAGGATTCTAATTTTTCTTATCATGTTTTGGCATTAATGTCATACTGGCCCTACAAAATTGGCTGTGAAAACCATTCTCTTTTAACAAATTTTCTATATAAATTTATGTATAATTGGTGTTATATTTTCTTTTAAATGTTTAGAAATTATCTGGGCCTTTTTAAAAGAAGGGAGCATTTTTAAATTATGGATTCAATTTCTTTACTAGATCCAGAACTACTTATTTTTTATATTTGTTGTTGGTTTGGATGAGTTTCATTTTTCTAGCAATATGTCCATTTAAAATCCAATTGACATTAGGTTGTTTTTGTATACTCTTATAATTCATTTTATAATGAATTACTGTAGAATCTTCAGTAATGGCCTCTTTTTCATTCTATAATCTGCCTTCTCTCTGTTTTACTTCATCTATCTTTGCAGGAATATAATGATTTTATTAGCCTTCTCAAGAAAGAAAATTTTGGCTTTGCTGTTCCACTCTGACAGTACATTCAAAGTGTTGTCTATAAATTGGTGACGGTCTCTGAAGTGTTTCATACTGGTCTGAGATGTGACAAGAAAACTGGGAGTGAGTGTTTAGAAACTTTTATGGTAATTTGATGTCCATAATATTCAAGCACATCACATTGTTAGTCTTATAGATACTTTTATTTTATGAAATTATTATGGGAAACATTTAAAAATATTTAGAAATCATGGAAGCACATCCACAAATGCATGCAACACATTTATGTATATTTACACCTATTTATAATGTAGTTTTTATCTGAAAGTAAAATTTTAGTAAAAAAATAAAGTTAATACTAGTTAGAAGTGAAGAACATGTGTTAGGGAATTAGAGATATTAAAAGAACAATACAAATGAACACTTAGATAACATGAGAAATATAGATGACCTTTGGTTTGGCGATAGCTTTTTAATTATAATGCTAAAGCCATTTATTATTTTATAAAAGAAATAATAAGTTGGATTCATTTAATAAAGTCTTCTTCTATGTGAAAGACATTGTCAAAAGAATGTAAAGGCAATCTGCACACTAGGTGAGAATACTTGCAAGAGATACATTAAGGCTTGTTATCCAAAATATATAAAAACCTCTCAAAACTCAATAATAAGAAAATGAACAACCTGATTAAAACAATGGGCCAAAGATCTGGACACCACACCAAAGAAGATACACAGATAGCAAATCAACATCTGAAAACATGCTCAACATCATATATCACCAGAGAATTGTAAATTAAAACAAGCTATCCCCATGTACCTATTACAATGGAGAAAATCCCAAATTCTGACAATGCCAATTGCTGGTGAGGCTGTGGAGCAACAGGAATTCTCATTAATTTCTGGTGGGAATACAAAATGGTGCAGCCATTTTGGTAGACAGCTTCCTACAAAACTAGACATCCTGTTACTCTATGAGTCAGCAACTGTATTTGTTGGTATTTACTGAAATAAGTTGAAAACTTATGTCCATATTGGAACCTACACGTGAATGTTTACAGCAGCTTCATTTAGAATTGCCAAACTCAGAAGTAACCAAGATGTCCTTCAACTGGTGAATGGATAAATAAACCATGGCAATCTAGACAATGGAATACCATTCAGTGCTAGAGACAAATGAGCTATCAAGTGATGAAAAGTCATGG
The DNA here is from genome assembly GCA_963574655.1 of Perodicticus potto. NCBI lineage: Eukaryota > Metazoa > Chordata > Mammalia > Primates > Lorisidae > Perodicticus > Perodicticus potto. The sequence continues at coordinate 21,112 of CAUYRH010019713.1, read as the reverse complement.
AGATTTACAGCAATTTATTGCCCTATTATACATTTTACTCTGAATATACAGTTCCATGAATGAACTCTAATATGAACTGGGGACTTAGAGGGATACCAATATGTCAGTGTAAGTTCCTTAATGGTAAATGCCCCACCCTGGTGTAGGGTGTTGACAGTGGGGTAGACTGTGCATGTGTGGGGGAGAAATATTGGAAATTTCTATACCTTTTACTCAATTTTGCTGTGAATGTCAAGTTGCTCTAAAAAGTAAAACCTATTAAACCCTAAAATACATGAATAAATATCAATCAATCAATAAAACAGGCTATTAGAGGGGATTGGAAAGGGCTTGTAATTTAAAACTAAGCACTTTACTTTGTTTTCTCCTTATGTGTGTTTAGACTGGTGGAACAAACATGAACTTCATAGCAGACACACTCCCTTGAACCCCAACTCTGTTATTTGCAAACTCTATGACCTTGGGAAAATTACTTAAACTTTCTAATTCTCAGTAATTCCATCTATAAAAATCTGTGCTCTCTATATATCAATACCAGTTTTATTATATTATTGGTAAAATTAAATGGCTTAACATGTGATTAATATGGTTCCTGGTATATTGTGAGATCTCAGGAAACATTAGCTAATAGTGCTTTCAGGTGTAAGAGAAACATTTACAGCCTTTATTGTTGGCAACATTCCTGATTCTGGATATGAGCAGACCTTACCACCATGTGGTACAATGTGCCATTTGTGAATGGCGTATTATGTTTCTAGACTATTTTATAGGTTAAAAAGTGGTTTTAACATCTCCCTTTGATATTTACAGCAAATATGCAAATTAGAGAAATAGGAAGATGTTATTATTACTGCCTTTTGTTACAGAGAGGAGAAAACCGAATTTTCTTAGGTAAGTGCCTTGCCTAAGATGATACAGCTATTATCTTTTTATTCTGAAAAGGAAAGCAATGCTCTAGATTTTTTATAAAAATAACTCAAATACAAAGATATAAGAATTCAGAAATAAATAAAAAATATAAAAAAATAGATGGCAGAGTTCAGGAAAGGAACTAAAGACAATCATAAAAATTTCCCCAGAATGGAAGGCCATGTAAGAAGCAGTAAATGGGATAAATTTTGCTAAAATAAATTCAGGCACATGGAAAGGATGCATGAGCAGATCCTGTAAAACCCAATGGAGAAGAATCTAGAGATAAAGATGATTCCAAAGAGGAAAACAGATACGTGAAATAAGTAGAATTCAGTATGCTAATAATCATGCTTAATGACAGAAACCTACCCCAACTTAATGAAACTTCCTTGAATCTGTTGTCCTAAAAAGCATACTGTTTCAAGAAAGGAAAACTAACACAGAATGTTAGATATTGCAATGTAGCCTAATTACTTTACTAAACTCTAAGCAGGTGTCCTCAAACTTTTTAAACAGGGGGCCAGTTCACTGTCCCTTAGACCATTTGAGGGCCAGACTATAGTTTAAAAAAATAACTATGAACAAATTCCAATACACACTTCACATATCTTATTTTGAAGTAAAAAACAGAACAGGGGCAGTGCCTGTGGCTCAAAGGAGTAGGGCACCAGCCCCATATACCAGAGGTGGTGGGTTCAAACCCAGCCCCAGCCAAAAATGCAAAAAAAGCCCTAAAAAACAACAAAAAAGGGAATAAATACATATACAATATTTAAAATGAAAAAAAAAAAAAAGGCGCCCCATCTGCAAAAAAAGAAAAAGGACCTTGTAACTTCAGAAAAAAAAAAAATCCTAACTTGCTCTTACCTCAGTCTTCAGGCAGCAGCAGGCTCTGCACAGGCAAGCTCGTGATTGATCACAAGTCTCTGTCTCACGAGACTGAGAGGAGGAGTTGAGAGACAAAGAGAAGGAGGGGAGTCAGAGAGTGCGGAGCACATTCCACACATGCGCACTGTGGCCCACGACGAGTGGGCTGCTAAGCAGGACAGGCACGAGTGGCAAAAACACCTGGCAGGCTGGATAAATGTCCTCAGCAGGCCACATGTGGCCCGCAGGCCATAGTGTGAGGACTCCTGATCTAAGGGAAGAGAAATCCTATAAAAATCCAGGTAGAAAAAGCAAAGGTGTTAAAGTGAGAATTAAGTTTACTCCACTATACATACCACTTAATTTTAAACTAGGACGGATAGATGTCAACAGATTTGTATAGAGGTAGAAAGTAGACATAAGAATTTTATTTTACTACACTTGTGTTTCATGTGAAAAGAAAGTCATTCTTAAACACAATGTACTTGAGGACTATAAAGCCTTTTGAAATAATTACTTCATGATGAAATCCATCAACTATCCAGGCAAAATTAAATAAAGGATTCAGGGGTACAAATGTGGCCATATGAAAGATCTCTAAGCAATTGAACCCATTTAAATATGTGGTTTATACCTGTAATCCTAACACCCTGGGAGGCCAAAGTGAGTAGATTCCTTGAACTCAGGAGTTCTAGACCAGCCTGAACAAGAGCAAGACCCTGTCTCTATGAAAAATAGAAAAAGTAGCCAGGCATTGTGGCAGGCACCTGTGGTCCCAGTTATTCAGGAGGCTTAGGCAAAAGAATCTCTTGAGCCCCAGAGTTTGAGGTTTCTGTGAGCTATAACACCATGACACTCTACCCAGGGCAACAGAGTGAGATTCTGTCTCGAAAAAAAAAGTAAGTTTAAATAAAGTTATGGAAGTTACGGTTATAAAAGAGGTTGTAACTGACATAAACCTTGACAATTTAAAATAACAAAAGCATAACTAAAACATCTGTAGGGAGATAGAAAGAAGGGCATTACAATGAAAAGAGGGGGTATTTCTTCCTTTTTCACAGTTAGAAGTCAAAACACACTGTCCAAAGTTGATAAGTAAATAAATAAAGATTGAAACACACAATTTGTTGTTATATAAGAACTTGAATATTCAATTACAGCAAATCTTTTAAATTATCCAAATACAATAATTAACACTAAGAAAATGCAAACTACAAGAAAAAGATAACAAGTAATAGCACTATAAAAACAGAAACGGTAATATAAGCAAGATGAAACATTAAGACTCAATGTTTCTGGGTGGCACCAGTGGCTCAAAGGAGTAGGGCTCTGGCCCCATATGCCAGAGGTGGTGGGTTCAAACCCGGCCCCAGCCAAAAAAAAAAAAAAAAAAAAAAAAAGACTCAATGTTTCCTATAAAAGTGGGTATCAATGAAATAAATTCAATTAATAAAACAGAAGTTTTGAGATTATATAAAAGGCACAAATTTAAAGCCAAATAACTCCAAAAGATTAAATATAAATCAATAGACGAAGACCTACCAGGTAAATGGATATATGCTAAAAATGGAAAATACAAAATAATAACAAAATTCAGGGGGTAATAAAGCATAAATTTAAAATAAGAAGCATACATGAAACAAAAATAAGCAGTTTATATTAATAGTCAACATCACATTGGAAATAAAACATTATTCTTTTTGTACCAACTAATACAGCATTGAAATATTTACAGGCCAAGATTATAGTAAATACACAAGAAATTGACAAATATTCTAATAGCAGTAATCTCTAGTGCACTGCTTTTTTCCCATGACAGGTGACACAAATAAAAAATAACTAAAATCATATTGAGTTTTCACAATATTAATAATAAGGATGATCATATATACACTTACATGAGCATGTATCTATTTAAGGTCATGAAGGTATTTCACATACCTTCACTTTATTTTATGAAAAAGTCAGAAATTTATAGAAGCTTCTACCCTACAATTTTGGCAAGTTTCCCTGAAGCCATAGAATTTCATGACCAAGAGTTTGAAAACCTTTGAATTAAGAAACGAGAGCTTGTATTACCAGACAAGCAGCAAGAAAGATTTGCTTCCAATTTCAAACTACTTTTCCCATTGCTATTTCAGAGAAAACATTGTTCTGATTACAGGTGTCTGGGAAGATGTTAGTTATTGCCAGTTCCACCATTTTCTTACAAAGGAACTAAGGAAAACCTGGAATCATACATCATCTCTCAAAGATGATTTGAGTAATAACACTTGAGGTTGCAAAGCCTGTGAGCTATGAAGGGCTGGCTGGTAGACCCATGCAAGGTTCTCTAGCCTTTCCCCATGTCACACTCATGAGTTAAACATCTCTTTTATACATGAGGACATAATCCTGTTGATTAGTAACTGAACTGAGAGTTGACCCCACATCTCCTTTGTCCCTTGAAGCCACATGGCTTTTCATCATCACACAGAGGGACTGTGGATATAGTGCAGCTTTCCCTTTGATTGAATACTTTGGAAGATGTTGTATTTGACTGTTTTTCTGACCATTGCTCTCATGGATTTAGCAATTTTGCAAAATGTTCATAGTCAGCCTTATGAGTATTCATTGTGAAAATTATGTTTGTATTGTATAACTATCTTGCTTATATCAGATTATTGTTACAAAGAAGGGCTTCAAATATAGCTTCTTTTTTTTTTTTTTTCTGATGGAAGCCTATCCTCAGCTTTTTGGACATACTGAACATATCGATCCCAGCTCTGTGTTGACATCCCCTGGATACTTACTTGGTAGCTCTGTTTCATGACCAAACAGGTGTTACCCTGCATATGCCTTTCTTCCAACTCAGCATGCCTCATTGGGACTTTCTTTCCCTCTCTTTTTTTTGCTCTTTTTCTGCATGCTTTGCACCAGCTGTATCTTTGATTGGGTGTTAAATGCTCTTTCCTTTTACTAATGCATTCCATTTGCAAAAATCAGCTAGAATGTTCTTCCTTAAAGAATATTCAAAAGGTCCTGTGATTTAAAAATAAAAGTATTGCTTTGTTTACTGTTTTTCTAGATATCTGTCCTAAGTTTTTTGGTTCTTGCTGAAGGGATAAAGCTTTCCTAAGCCACTGGAAAAGAAGCTAGTCCTAACAAAGAAAAAAGGTGGATAGAAGTTGTTTCTAGATGAAATATAATTTTGAGAAGGGTGGTGTCTTTGTTTTTACCATTAAGATTGTCTCTAGGGTGAGTTATCACACTTGAGTCCTCCTGTAGAAAGATGGGAAAGTTAATTCATATTTATAACGCTGAAAATCTGTGGGTTTTAAAACCAGGTGAGAAGACTTCCCAGAATAGTGAATTTCTTAGTGCCACGTGCTATCAATCAGTTCTCGTCTTTCCCTTTGGTGTTTCTTTTTATATTTATAGTAACCAAAAAATTTAAAGCTGAACTAATTAAGCTTTGTGTTTTAGGGGAAATCTACATTGAGATAATAAATCACCTCAAGCCCCTCTAGGCAACTTTTAAAAGTTCAAGAGAGCGGTTGATTACAATCTGAGCTATTTAATAGAATCGGCAGGAAATGATACACTATTATTTTCAGTTACCCTATAAACGTGTATTGAATGACTTCTGCTACAATTTAAAATGCTATAAGGTATGTGGGGAAAAAGAGGCAGTGATGTCCCCAGACTGTCGGCTCTTTGAGGCTAGAATGTGACATGTTGCTAAATCATTTTAGTACAAGGTAGAAAATACTAAGTGAGTGTAATGAGAAGTAGAGGCAGAGGACCTTGCCAAAGCAGAGATTACTTCTGGCTGTGGAAGCAAGAAAGAGACAATATCTGAGATGCACTTGAGGAATTATGTAGGATTTTAATATGCAGAGACAGGTAACAATATCCTTAAAGCAAAGGCAATATTATGACCAAATTTGTATATTCTTCTTAGACTCTTGCTAGACAGACTCATTTCCAAGTAGACACCCATTTTCTGGCCTTTGATAACTCTGGCTATTCCAAACTCTAGGCCAGATGAACTCCTTCACTTCTTTGAGAGTCCTAAAGCCAGTGGACCATTGAACATGTGGTAGAGTGCTTCAGAGCAAGGGGACCCATCTGTCCCTCAGAGCCCCTGGCTGGAATACTTTCCTCCCAGCCATCTGTTTATGCCAGCTGTCGGTCATCTTGGAAAAGATTTTCCTTTATTGAGATGTGTGCAACATTGCTTAGTTTGTTGTTTTTAAACAGTATAGTAGGATGGGCTAACATAGAACCCCAAACATTAAAAATGTTAAGAATGGAGTTTTGTGGTAGTTCCACTATTTGCTAATTTTGGTGAAGTCAATTTATGTTGCCAGGTTTCAGTTTCTTTACTTGGAAAATGGGAATATTAATGTTGGATCTGTCTGTGTTGGATCATTCATAGTAGCTGAGAAGAGAAAATGAGTTACAAACATTGCTCTGAATTTGGTTTTTTCATGCAAACAGATCCAGTCTCATTCTTGGACAAGATTCAGTTCTGTAAAGTTGACTATGGAATGTTTTCAGCAAATTAAATAATAAATATTTTCCATCATTTTCCTTTATGCAAGATACGTTCATAGAGGGGAAAAACCCAGGACAGAAAATTCTCAGGTAATATCCAATGAACTATTAAGAATCTTATATATCTCAGATCATACACACACACTTTTTAAAAAAATAGTCCACTAGTGTTAAGGTTAAAATAAGCCACACAATAAAAGAATTTACCTGAAACCAAGCTTTCCTTGAATTAATCCCAGGTGAGAATAATATACGTTATATGGGTTGCATGTCATTTAAAATAATGTGTTTCTTCTCTAATAAGTGTCTGATTTTGTTTTCTTTGAGCTATACCAAGTATTTATTGCAATTTATGAGAAGTTTTGGCCACTTTTCTACATGGCTGTTGAGCCTATGAACTGGAGCAAGCCTCTTGGAGAGCAATTTGAAAATTTATCAAAGATTTTTAACATATTCACACCCTTTGACCCAGTAATTCCATGACTGGGAACTTATCTTAAGGCAATAATCAGAGATGGGCCTACACATTTAAGTATATGCTATTTATCACAGCATTTTCTATAATACCAAACAGTGGAAACAACCTAAATATCAAACAATAGGGGGTTGATTAAATAAATTATGGTACATCTACATCCAGAATACTGTATGGCATTGCAATAATGATTTCAAGGAATTTTTTAAAGGTTATGCGAAAATGATTATATTTTATTACATGAAAAAAAGTCAATTGAACAGATCCCATTTTTAAATTTTATTTTTTATTTATTTTTTAAAATGTTTTTAAATTAAATCATAGCTGTGTACATTAATGCAATCATGGGGTACAATGTGCTGGATTCATATACAATCTGAAAATTTTCATCAAACTGGTTAACTTAGTATTCATGGTATTTTCTTAGTTATTGTGTTAAGATTTTTATATTCTGCATTTAGTAAGTTTCACCTGTACTCTTTTTTATTTTTATTTTTATTAAATCATAATTGTATACATTGGTGCAATCATGGAGCACAATGTTCTGACTTCATATACAATCTGAAATATTTTCATTGAACTATTTAACATAGCCTTCATGGCCTTTTAATCACTATATGAAGATATTTATATTCTGCATTAGGTAATTTTCACTTGTACCCTTCTAAGATGCACCATAAGTGTGATCCCACCAATCCCCCTCCCTCCCCCATCCTCTTCCGTCCCCTCCCCTACCTTGCCCCTTTCCCCATTTCTTGTGCTATAACTGGGTTTTAGCCTTCATGTGAAAGCTATAGATTAGCTTCATAGTAGGGCTGAATACATTGGATACTTTTTCTTCCATTCTTGAGATACTTTGCTAAGAAGAATATGTTCCAGCTCCATCCATGTAAACATGAAAGAGGTAAAGTCTCCATCTTTCTTTAAGGCTGCAAGGTATTACATGGTATACATGTACCACAATTTATTAATCCATTTGTGGGTTGATGGGCACTTGAGCTTCTTCCATGACTTAGCAATTATGAATTGTGCTACAATAAACATTCTGGTACATATATCTGGAAAATCCAAAAGAATTATCTAAAATACGTTATAGTCAGGAAAAAAATAAAAGATTCACACAATCTAAAAGAGTATACAGTAAGAATTCTGAAGAGTTTATTATGTACAAACAATAACTAGAAAACATGATATAAGAAAATCTCTCGTTTTATTTTAAGAAATTGGGGGGGACAGATGTTTTTTGTTAAATGGATAAATTGTATCATGCTAAAGTCAAGAATGTCAGTGTACCTGACACCATAATAGTATATGTTGTGCTCAGTAGCTGAATTTTTATCCTTCACCTCCTTTCCCCATTCCCCCCTCCTTGATTTCCAATGTCTATTCCTGGTCTTTATGACCATATAATTTGTTCATTTAGCTCCCACTTATATGTGTTTTTCCATTTCTGAAACACTTCACTTTGGATAATAATCTCAAGTGGCATCCAAGTTGCTGGCAAAGTTATTATTTCATTCCTTTTATGGTTGAGCAGTACTCTATAGCATATACATAGGATGCCAAAAAATGTACATGCATTTTAAGAAAGGAAAAAAACGGTATTAAAATTGTAATACTCAAGTCACATTTGACTTCTGAAATCACAAGAGATGCTTAAACATGGCTTGCATTCATCTTTTTTATCAGTATATATTGAGTATTAAATTTTAATACAGTGTTTTTCATTCTTAAAATGTGTATACAATTTTTGACACCTTCTGTGTATAAAACACATTTTCTTTATCCACTCAGAAGTTGATGGGAAATTAGGTTTATTCCCTATCTTTACTATTGTGAATTACACTGTGTTAAATATTTGGATTTAGTTGTCTTTTTTTTTTTTTTTTTTTTTTTACAAAATGGCTTCTTTTCCTTTGGGTAGTTAGGTTTGCAGAATTGAATCATCAGTCTATGTTCAGTTCTTTGAGGAATCTTCATACTGCTTTCCATAGCAGTTGTACAAGTTTAAGTTAACATTCCCACCAACAGTGTACAAGCATTCTTTTTCTCACCGCAACTCCACCAACATGTATTATTTTTTGACTTTTTAATAACGGTGATTTTGACAGGGATAAGGTGGTATTTCATTGTTGTTTTAATTTGCATTTCCCTGATAAATGGTGAAACCGAACATTTTTTCATATATTTTCAGGACATTCATCTGTCTTATTTTGAGAAGAGTCTGTTCATGTCTTTTACCCACTTCTTGAGGTGAATAGAGATTTTTTACTGTTTTTCTCTGAGTTCTTTGTAAATTCTAGATATTAGCCCTTTGTCAGTTACACAGTTTGTAAGTATTTTCTCCCTTTATGTAGGTTGTCTATTTACTCTGTTATTTCCTTTGCTATTTACTCTCTTGGTTATTTCCTTCTCTGTGAAGAAACTTATTAGTTAAATTAAATTTATTTATTTATGTATTTTTATTGTTCCTGTATTTGCTTTTAGGGTCTTACTCATAAACTCTTTGCCTAAATCCATATCTAGAAAAGTTTTACATGAAATTTCTCCTAGAATTTGTATTGTTTCCTGTCTTACATTTAAGTCTTTAATCCATCTTTTGTTCATTTTTGTACAAGGTGAGAGCCCAGGATACATTTTCATTCTTCTGCATGTGATTATCGCATTTTCCCAGGACAACTTGCTGAATAGGGCATCATTTCACAAGTATATGTTTTTCTCCTCTTTGTCAAAAATCAGTTGGTCATAGACATATGGTTTCATTTCTAGAATCTCTATTCTGTTCTGCTGATCTATTTTTCTACCTTCATACCAGTACCATGCTGCTTTGCTTACTATAGCTTAACAGTATAATTTGAAGTTAAGTAATGTGATGCGTCCAGATTTGTTCTTTTTGCTTAGTATTTCTTTGTATATTTAGGGTCTTTTCTCATTCTATAAGGAGGTTAACATTTTTTTTTTAAATCCATGAGAAATGACATTGGAATTTTGATGGGAATTATTTTGAATCTGAAAATGACTTTAGACAGTATGGACATTTTAACAAAACTGATTCTTCCAATCCACAAGCATGGGAGCATGGGGTGTTTCTCCATTTGTTTGTGTCATCTCTGATTTCTTTCATCAGTGTTTTGTAGTTCTCCTAGTAGAGATTTTTTATGTCCTTGGTTATGTGTGTTCCCAGGTATTTTATTTTCTTTGTAGCTACTCTAAATGGTATTAAGTTCTTAATTTCAAGTTTAGCTCAACTGTTATTAGCATATAGAAATGTCATTGATTTATGTACATTAATTTTGTAACTTGAAACTTTACTGAACTTATGCAGGCAGAATGGGGACCAAAGACCCTATTCTTGGCAAGGGGAAACACCCTCAGAAAAAGACAAAAACAGAGAAATAAGCTGAGCAAGGCAAAATAAAAATAGTTTAGCTAGCTTACTTTTAAACCAATTGCTAAATTCCTTATCTGAGTAGTTTCCTGTTTTTCCTAGAAGCCTAGCCTGTAAAGGATAGAACTTGCAAACACACCTGCTAGATCTGTAAACACTGAAGAAACAATGGCCATAGAGAAGGCTACAGCAAGGCCTGGCAAGAAATATTAACTAGGCCATCCCCTGCCTAGTCAACAGCCAAAGCAAATACCCATTATGGAGATTTGTATTATAGCCAAGGCAGAGATCAAAAAACAGCTTGAGCCCTGAAATATGGACAGGAGAGCTTATGTACCCCCTTATCACTAAAGGAAGATACCTCTGTGATGGATATCAGAGGAAAATTCTTCTGTTCCACCAATTCTTCCGAAGATAACTGATGCCATGGTGTCTGCTCCACAGTGAACTAGTGAAGATTAACTTCCCCCAAGGAATCTGTGTGTGTGACCACATACAGGAGGCTGCTCCCACACAAGGCTCAGTTTTCAGACTCCCCAAGACTGCTCAGACCCTTAAAGTTAATGATTATAGATAGCATAAAAGCTGACATGCTTACTCAAGAAAAATGCTCACATTTTTGTTCCCATCCTCAGTTTACCCTCTGGGCTATGTGAGCAAGTAGCCTTCAATAAAAGGTGAGTGGAACAAACACTCAGGGCCATCTTCTGGACCCCACAAACTAATAATGGCCTTCTGTGTTTCCCATCTTTGAAAACTCTATTCTGTGTGTCCTGTCTCTTTATTTCTTGCCACTTTTAACTTTAATTTATCACCACTGATTCCACAACTCTTAAAGGGCCCTGTCCCTGGGGCAGGACCCTGGTAAATTTATGTATCAATTTTAGGAGTCTTTTAGTGGAGTTTTTAGAATTTTCTAGGTTTAAGATTATACCATCAGCAAACAGAAATAGTTTGACCTTCTCTTTTCCAACTTGGATGCCCTTTATTTCTTTCTTTTGTCTGATGGCTCTAGCTAGGATTTCCAGTACTGTGTTAAATAGAAGTGGTGACACTGGCCACCACTGTCTTGTTATAGTTCTTAGGGGGAATGGTTTCAGTTTTTCCCCTTTCAATATATCATCCATTGGCTTGTCATATATAGCTCTTATTATTTTGAGATGTGTCCCTTCTATACTTAGTTTTTCAAGGGTTTTTATCATAAAGTGGTACTGGATTTTATGAAATGTTTTTCCTGTATCTATTGAGATAATCATATGGTATTTGTTTTTACTTATTTATTTGGCAAATCACATTTATTAATTTACACTTATCAAATCATCCTTTCATCCCTGAGATAAATTCCACTTGATCATGTGCGATTATTATTATTAATTTTTTTGATGTGATGTTGAATTCAGTTTGCTAGTATTTTGTTGAAGATTCTTGCATCTCTGTTCCTAAAGGATATTGGTCTATAGTTTTCTTTTCCTGTTGTGCCCTTTCCTGGCTTTGGTATGAGAGAGATACTGGCTTCATAGAAGGAATCCTTCCATCTCAATATTATGGAACAGATTCAATAGAATGGGAGCCAATTCTTCTTCATAGGATAAGTCTGGTAGATTTAGGCTGTGAATACATCTGGTCTAGAGCTCATTTTGGTTGGGAAAGGTTGCATTACTATTTCAATCTAATTATTTATTATTGGTCTTGTCAGGATTTCTATTTTCTTCTGATTCATGATTAGAAGGACATGTGTTTCTGAAATTTTATCCATTTTCTCTAGATTTTCTAATTTGTGTATATAGATATTTTCATAGCAGTCATGGATGAGATTCTGTATTTCCGTGGTGTCAGTTGTGATGTCCCCTTTTTCATTTCTAATGAGCTTATTTAGGTTCTTTTCTTCTATTTCTGGTTAGTCTAGCTAAAGGTCTATTGATTTTGTTCATCTTTTCAAAGAACCAACTTTTTGTTTCATTGATCCTTTATGCTGTTTTATTGGTTTCCATTTCATTTAGTTCTGCTCTGAGCTTTGTCACTTCTTTTCTTTTGATAGCTTTAGACTTGGTTAACTCTTCTTTTTCTTATTTCTTCAGGTATGACATTAGGTTGTTAATTTGTGATCTTTCTAATTTTTTTTTTTTTTTGCACTTTTTGGCCAGGGCTGGGTTTGAACCTGCCACCTCTGGCATATGGGGCCGGCATCTACTCCTTTGAGCCACAGGTGCCGCCCCCTTTCCATCTTTTTATCTAAGAATTTAAGGCTTTGAGTTTTCCTCTTAATACTTCTTTGACTATATCCCATGTATTTTGGATACTTGTGTAATGGTTGTCATTCAGTTAAAAAAAATTTTAATTTCTATCTTAATTCCAAGAATTAATTAATTGTTCAGCAACTACATGTTTAATTTTCATAGTTTTGTGCAGATTTGAGAGTTTCTCTTGAAAATGATTTCTAGTTTTATTCCACTGTAATCTGATAAGATAAATGGAATGATTTTCATTTTTCTGAATTTGTGGAAACTTTTTTTGCAGATTAACCCATATCTATCTTAGAAAATGTTCCATGTGCTGATGAGAAGAATGCATATTCTGCAGTGTGGGGGCAGAATGTTGTGTAGATGACTGTTAGTTATTTGTTCTAGTGTCCTATTTAAGTCCAGTATTTCTTCATTGGCCTGACTCAATGATTTTCCCAGTTCTGTCAGTGGAGTATTGAAGTCCCCAGAAATTATGCTGTTGCTGTTTATTTCTTTCCTTAGACCTAGTGGTATTTGATTTATGAATGTAGGAACTCATGTTTTAAATATATATACATATATATATGATTGTTATAACTTCCTATTCTATTGAATTTCTCCCTTACATTATATAATGACCATGTTTGTCCATTTTTTTACCATTATTAATTTAAAGTCTTTTCTCTGATATGAAAATAGCTACTCTTGCTCACATCTGGTTTCCATTTGCATGGAATACTTTTTCCATCCCTTCATCTTAAGTCAATGAGTATCCATCCTTATAAGTAAGATAGGTTTCTTGGAGAAACCAGTTACTTGTGTGTTCTTTCATCCATGAAGCCAGTATATGATCTTTAAAAGAAGAATTAAGACCATTTACATTCAATGTTAGTACTGATAGATGAGATGATATTCTAGTTCATCATGTTGAATGAAAACTAGTTGCTTTGTTTTCTGCTTCATGGTACTATTTTATAAGGGTTCTGAACTTTAATTTATGGGCATTTTTACATTAGTGAATTTCAACTGTTATTATGTATATATACAGCATTTTAAAACACTTCTTGTAGAGAAAGTATAGTTGTGACAAATTTCTCTAGTGTTTCTTTGTCTGGGAAAGACTAAAACTTAGTTTTTCAGGGTACAAAATTCTTGGTTGGCAGTTATTCTGTTTAAGAACACTAAAAATGAGACCCCAACCCCTTCTCACATAGAAGATCTCTGCTGAGAATTCTGTTGTTAATCTAAAGGCTTTTGCTTTGGTTTGGTTTGGTTTTTGCTAATTAACTTCTTGTTTTCATCTCACAGCTTGTAGAATTTCCTTCACTTTGACTTTGTTGCTACGTATCTTCTTGGTTTTTTGATAACTCTCTTGTATATGGATATTTAAATCTCTGGCAATATCAGTTAGTTTTTCTCTATTATCCTATCAAATGGGTATTCCATATCAATTGCATTTTCTTCTTCAGGGATATCTAAAATTTTTTGCCTTACTTTGCTTTGCATAATCCCATATTTCCCTTCCTGATTGTTCATTCTTCTTTGTTCTTTTTCTCCATTTTATACTGAAAGTTAGTTTAAGACTCCTTGTCTTTAAGCTCTGAAATTCTTTTTCCTACTTGGTCTAGTCTGTTGTTAAAGTTTCCAATGTATTTTGAAATTTCCTATGACACTCACATGTCTTAAAGTTATCACTTTTCTAATATTATCTATTTCTATAGTTAATTTTTCATTCAAATCCTGAATTTCTTTGTTGTTCATTTGAGATGGTTTTCTACCATCTCTTCAATTCTGTTCATCTCACTTACCATACATCATCTGAATTCCATATCTATCATTTAAACAATTTCCTTTTGACTAGTGTTCATTACTGGAGAGCTATTACTATCCTTTGGAGGTGTCAAGACAGCCTATTCCTTCGTATTGCTGGAGTTGTTATGCTGGTTTCTTCTCATCTGGAGCCAATTATCTCAGTTCAAGAAAGATAGAAGATATGGTAGACCTGTTATCTCCTACAACCTCTATTACTCAGTGAAGTAAGGATGGATTCCTAGACGACACGCTTGAGTCCTTCTCTGGTAAGTTGGCCAGATATACTGTGAGTCTTTAATGACACTATTCTCCTGCATCTCCCCTGTTCCTCTGTGGTTGCCACTGGACCCCTGATACCAAGTAAACACAAAAGGTGGGGCTCGTCAGCAGGATGGGGCATGAGTGAAAGGTGGAAAACATTTGCTGGGCACATATGAGTAAGGATCTGGGTAACAGAAGTGCCAGGAATGTGGGCAGAGTGCAGTGCAAGGTGTAGTAGGTTCCTGGGGCATAGTGGCCCCACAGGCACAAGGGGAATGTGGCAGAGTGGGCCACTGGTGTAGAGTGAGCTAGCAGGTGACATGTGGGGCAAAGCAGGATCCCAGAAAGGAGCATGGGCAAGGCAGAGAACACAGAGGGCATGGCATCTAGTGTGCCTATGCAGGATAGCATGAGTCTGTGGAATGCAGTTTCACACAAATCCAAGTGCCATACCTATACTGACTTTCATCCCACTTGAAGGAGTTCAGGCAGTGGTGGCAGCAACAGTCCAGCTATAGGACCCCACCTGGGTCCTATGGGAAGTTCTGTTGCCACAGCAATGCGCATTAGACCCATAGTGTCCTGCTCCTTCTAGGGTCCACAGGGGTGGCAGAGACAGCAGCAGGGATATATATCACCTGCCCACAGGGTACATGCAAGTGTCAGGATTCTACCCTCACTCCCCAACCTGCCAGGGACAGTGAGGAGACAGCAGTCATAGACCTGACCCCTGGGCAAATGTAGCAATTAGGGCTGGGATGTCACAAAGGTGCAAGTCATAGCATCTATGACTCACAAGCCAGTTGTCCCTTCTGTCCAGAGCAATGCAGTTGCACAACCAGAGAATCCCATTTTAAAATATACTAACAATAAACTAATAAAAGGTGTCAAAAATTTTGTTACAAAACTTTTGATGGAACCAAAGATTTTAAACAGTTCCTTAAAGACATCTTTAGTGAGAAAAATGGGTCTCCAAGAATTATAAGGACAGTATACCATAGAATCCAAGGTAGAAAAGACCTGACTCAAAGAGATATGTGGATATGGTCTTGGTCTTTAAACCAACAAATAAATAACATATTTAATAAAATTATGCCACCTGGAGCCAGACAAGACAGAGATAGTTGAAAATGAAAAGAGGCCTTTGGAGCATTCTATGGAAATATAACAAAACTACCTTGCAGCATACACAGACCATTTCTTATGGAATAGGAAGGATGATTTTCATGCAAAAACAATTATCTAAAATAGCGTGCAAAGAATATTCTCAAAGAATGTTGACTGCAAAATTACTGATGATAAATATAAACTCAAACATGGGACATATTAAGTTCGTTGTAAGTATGTACACAATGAGTGAATTCATTTAAAATGCTCTGTAATCATCTTGCATATAGCAAGTTGTTAATCTATGTTAGCCATGACTGATGCTTTTCAGAGAAACTTAGCCTCACAAAACTGGCAAAGGAGATACTACTACATTAGCTATTACAACAGCCCAGGGAAAGTAGTTTTCGAAACCTGCTACTGAAATATTTTAGAGGCCTTCACTCGAAAAGCCTTTTCCTGGAATATGACTCTATTAAAAGACTTACCTACTCAGCACCACAGTTGACACTACATTTCCTCTCTCTGTGCATTCTTGAGACCATTTTTAGATGTCAGGCCTCATTGACTTCCCGTTTCCCATCAACTTGTCAGTGTTCAATGTTCTTCCCCCATTACAAGGAGTGACCAGGACAGTTAGACCACTGGCCTCTGGCCTTCCTGCCCGCTTTGCCATAGAGAAAGTTCACATCATCTGCCCATCTGGGACACTGTCAGAGACCTGGCTAGACCTAGAGAAATTGCTCAGGCATTTCTTTGGAGTAGGTGTTTGTTTCAGTATTTTTAGATAAATTAGAGGCTTAACATGAACCTGCCATTATACTTTAAAAAGTCACACATTGCCATGTTTATTTCTCATAACAGCCCTATAAAGTGAGCACTAGGGTTACGATTTACCCTGTTTGCAGATGCAGAACTCAGGGCCTAGAAGGTTTCAGGGCAGGGAAGAGCAGGACTTGTATCCCAGCCTGCCTGACTCCAAAGTTCATGCTTTAAACTAGTACCAGAGTTTATTCTATTGTTAATATAACTGCAATTCCACTGAAAACCATTTCCTAAGACTGATTATAATAACTATCATGGCCTTCCTGGAAAGGGCAAGGAGTGAGAAGAAACAATATAAATAGAGGAATTAAGTACAACTTTCCATATGTAACAAAGAAAAAAATAACAATATCCTGGTTGGGA
This sequence comes from Perodicticus potto, assembly GCA_963574655.1. Taxonomy (NCBI): domain Eukaryota; kingdom Metazoa; phylum Chordata; class Mammalia; order Primates; family Lorisidae; genus Perodicticus; species Perodicticus potto. The sequence goes on along the minus strand of CAUYRH010019713.1, from coordinate 4,341 downwards.
CAGAATTCTGATGGGAGATGGTGCATATTGGGGTTATTCAGGATATTAGAATTTTGACCATCATCACTGGGTCAAATACAGTCCATCTAGGGTGTAGCAAAAGACACAGTTTCCTATATTGTTGTTGGAAATCTAAAGCAGTACAAACTCTTTTGGAATGTAATCATACAGAATGTGTTGATAGCCTCTTATATTGTTAATACATGTCAGCATAGTGATTCTAACCACTATAGCAAAAAACTATAAAATAGTTTTTTAAAACTATAAAACATGGCAAAAAAACTCAGTTGTTGAGCTGAATTGGCTGAGCATCTTCCATTGAGGCAGATATATTCGAGAGCACTAGAGAAGCAAAGCTCAGCATGTCAGAAAGTATCCAGCCATGTCATTTGAAAAATAGAGGCATATATGGCTGGATACTCTCCAGGAAGCCTTTGTATATAATAATATCAACTACTAAAAATCATAATAAAATATCAACTTTTGACAGGTGCTAGAAAGAAAATAAATCAAAACAAGAAGACAGAGAATGAAGTGGGAGCTACTCATCCTTTTCTGCATCCCAGTGCTCGACAAGGAAGATGCTGCCATCCAGCTTCTCATTTCAAGCAGCCAGAAGGGATTGACTGGCATTTTGACTGCCCAGGAAGTCTAAGTTCCCAGGGAGAGAAATGACAGGTGATGCCACATCAAGCACCTATCATTGATCTAATTAAAGGCAGCAGGAGTGGATTTGCAGTTCACAAGGGACTATCATGGCCGACTCTATTATCCAGCACTGGGCAGTGAGCAGTTCTCAGAGCATACCAGCTATAGTTCCAAATAAATTCCCTTTTGGAAGGACACAAACAGAAATCTTCTCTCTCTTCATCTCCCCTGTAGATTACCCAGAGTTCTCTCTTGTGGATTTTTGAAAGCTACAAATATAGAAATTCTTCACCTAAAGGCTCTACTTCGGAGTTATTATATGATAAGTATTTTTCAAACTTTCCTGGGATCCTGAATTGTAACAGATCACTGAGTTTCATATCTCAAGAGGAAAGAAAAAAAATAAAGTTCAAGTGCAATAAGAGTAATACATCTGACCTAAAAACCTCTTTCCCAAGCCTAAGCAATTTTAGACAGATGGCCTTTCCAGGGTGATATATAACTTGCAAGACTTTATCTTGGAATGGAAAAAATAGGAAGTTGTTGACATGTGGCCTTTTCTAAGCCTGGTGGCCTATGTTCAAGTTTCAACAGGGGCATGTAACAATTATCGTACTTGTCATTTGCACTGCCAACCAGTCATGAACATACTCATCTGCTGAGTATATTTCAAAAATCTAACATTCCACTTGAATTTGCTTAATATATAATAATATATATATAATAATATATATACTTATTTTATATATATAATTTACTTAAAATTTATTTAATTATATTTTATTTTATTCAAAATTATTAAAAATAAATAAGTTAAAATTAAATACATTTTAAAAAATAAATACAGTAATTCATTGCCGTGGTGTCTAGAATGGGTTTAACCACAGACCAGCTGTATGACCTGAGGCAAGTTAAATTTTAGTTTCTTTCTCTCTGAAAAAGAGAAATTTGATTATCCTATCTCTAAAGCTTTATGCAGCTTAAGCATTCTCTGATGATACATGATCAACACACATTTCAATCTGATGATGACAATAATCATATCTAATGATGAAAAGGAAGAGGAGATCAAAGCAATGGTAACGTGTAAATGTGTGCTCATTTCATCCCAGGGATTGTTAGAACCTCTTTGAACCCATTATCTCGTGTGTCTAGTCAACCTCCATATGATGTAAATACAGTACTATCTTCATTTAACAAATCAGGAAACTGGGGCCCAATGTTAATAATGGTAGAAGAAGGATCCACAGCCTGTGGTGAGACTGGTGAACCAATGGTCTTCATCAGTCCACTGAGCTGCAAGATACAGTTTATACAGTATGTTTTATACATGTCATTCTCTCATATAAGCCTGGTAGAAACCCTCTGACATAGGTATTAATATCCTTTCTGAAAAAAGAGTAAAATGAGGCTTTTAGTGGTTACACAAATTTTCCAAGTGGAGGTGATTGGAGTCCCACTCAGATTTAGGTGGATTGTATGTCTGTTGCTCCATCTTTTAGAAAGAGAGAGTGGAGCAAGGAGATAGAATTTTTTCCTCATTTTAATAACAAGTGTAGCAGACATCATGGAGAGGGAAACATCTCTGACTGCCCCTATGAAAGAATTTCTAGGAATAAAATCCTACCTTGTGACTTTCAACCATTATAAGCACATGGGCAACGTGTCTCACCTCATTTTGCCGAGTGTACTCAGAGTAATGCTCAGTAAGTGGTGATCTTTGTCCTTACAAATAATATTCAACTTACTTTAATGCAATATTTTGCTGTCAATAATATGGACCATAAAATTTTCAAAATTTCAAACCATACAGATTCCTACCAGTTTACATTGAAGCATATTATTTTGGTTTATTCTATCCAGGAACTTGAGTTTTTCATGAAAAACATGTATTTCTAGATTGGCTGATTTATTTTTAATTAGAAAAAGGGCAGAGCTTGTGCAAACTACTGATAACAGTATTGATAGGCCTCATCGTTTCTTGATGCTCTCTTTCTGGGGATTTCTTCTTCTCTAAAGATTAATTATCCCACAAATACTTGTATTGATTCATTTTTGCTCTGAAGCAAACACCTCAAAAATGTAATGACTTAAAACAATTTTTTTTTTTTTTGCCTGTAGTTGTGGTTCAGCAATTTGGGTTGGGCACAGCTGGGATGACTTCACCTTTGCTCCAGTGGTGTTGACTGGGCTCCCTCCTGCAGCTGCAGTTTCCTGGGAGTTGAGGATTTCACTAACATATCTAACAGGTAGCTGGCTATTGGCAGACACGGTTGGTTGTCACAGTGTTCCACAGAGCAGCAAGATAGAACAGCCCACAAGGCACAAGCACTTTGTTTACAAGCCTCTTCTCACAGCGTGTGCAATCACACAAACTTTATGGCCTCGTACATTACATTTAATGGCACATAGCTGGCCAAAGCAAGTCATGACTTTTGCATTGGATGACAGGTTTGATGAGAAAATCTCTTATTTTTCTTTCCTGGTTCATTAAGGAAAAAGTTATTGATTTCTCAAACATTCCTTTTAATTCATACGATTGTTTCCACATGTCCAAGACACAAACTGAATAAATGGATAAAGGAATAATCAGAAGAAATTATAGCGGAAAGAAAATTAAAAGATCCTTTCATCAAATCTCTTACCCAATGCAAAAGTCACACTGACACTTCCCTCATAGATGATCAAGTAAAGGCTTGAATACCTACACAAAAGGTAACTCAGCACCTTATAAAAGAGCACTGGATTGACACTTCATTCCATTAGCAGTCAGTCAAAAAAACACATTATAAAGTACCTAATGTATGCCAAGAACTCTCCTAGGCAATATGGATAAGAAAATAAACAAGACAAAGTTTCTACCTCCCAGAACATATATTCTGATAGGTAAGACAGACAATAAAGAATTAAGCCAATTCATGTCTCATAATAGCAAAGAAAATAAAGCATTGTAAGAGAAGAGAGTTCAAGAAGAGGGCTTTTTAAACTTTTTAAAATTTATTTCAGAATATTAGAGGGCACACATGTTTTGTTCTCATGCTTTGTCTTTTTGGGGGAGGAGTAAGACAAAGTCATACTGTTACCCTCAAGAGAACCATGGCATTATAGCACACAGCAACCTCAAGCTCTTGGGATCAAGCAATTCTCTTGCCTCAGCCTCCCAAGCAGCTGGGACTATAGGTGCCCACCACAACACCTAACTATTTTTATTTTTTTTATTTTAAATTTTTTTTTTATTATTAAATCATAGCTGCATACATTAGTGCAATCAAAGGGTACAATGTGCTGGTTTCATATACAATCTGAAATATTTTCATCAAACTGTTTAACATAGCCTTCAGGGCATATTCTTTGTTATTGTATGAAGACATTTATATTCTGTATTTAGTAAGTTTTGCCTGTACCCGCCTAAGATGCACCATAGGTGTGGCCCCACCAATTACTCTCCCTCCACCCCAACCTCCCCTGTCCCTTGCCCTCCCTTGCCCCTTTCCCCATTTCTTGTGCTATAGTTGGGTTATAGCCTTCATATGAAACCTTTATAGGGCTGAGTACATTGGATACTTTTTCTTCCATTCTTGAGATACTTTGCTAAGAAGAATGTGTTCCAGCTCCATCCATGTAACCATGAAAGGTAAAGTCTTCATCTTTCTTTAAGGCTGTGTAATATTCCATGGTATACATGTACCACAA
>CAUYRH010019711.1:0-43447 GCA_963574655.1 Perodicticus potto | reverse complement strand
CTGGTGCATGTGGCCGGTACCCTAACCACTGAGTTATGGGTGCCGAGCCCAGAGAGCATTTTCAATGTTCTTTTCTTGATGAAGACATCTGCTTTATCTGTGCTGAGTACTGTGTTTTGTGATTTATACTTTTCTTTCTTTTTTTTTTTTTTTTTGTAGAGACAGAGTCTTACTTTATCGCCCTTGGTAGAGTGCCGTGGCGTCAAAAAGCTAACAGCAACCTCCAACTCCTGGGTTTAGGCGATTCTCTTATCTCAGCTTCCCGAGTAGCTGGGACTACAGGCGCCTGCCACAACGCCCGGCTATTTTTCTGTTTTGCAGTTCGGCCGAGCCTGGGTTTGAATCCGCCACCTTCGGTATATGGGGCCGGCGCCCTACTAGATGAGCCACAGGCGCCGCCCTGATTTATACTTTTCTTAATAATTTAAATATTCGATTTGTGTGTGTGTGTGTTTCATTTTTTGTGTTTGTCACCTAAAGTTATCCAAATATGTAACTTCAGGCTCGCACCCATAGTATAATGGTCATGGTGCCAGCCACATGCACCAAGGCTAGGGGGTTTGAACCCAGCCTGGACCAGCTAAACAATGATGACAGCAATAACAAAAAAATAGCTGGGCATTGTGGTGGACGCCTTTAGTCCCAGCTACATGGGAGGCTGAGGCAAGAGAATTGCTTAACCCCAAAAGTTTGAGGTTGCTGTGAGCTGTGACGATGCCACGGGCGACATAGTAAGACTCTGTCTCAAAAAATAAATAAATAAAAACAAACAAAAAGACAAATATATAACTTCATTCGCCAGTCATTAAGATGCATTTCAGGCTGGGCTTGGCTCACACCTGTAATCTAGCACTTTGGGAGGCTGAGGTGGGAGGATCTCTTAAGGCCAGTAGTTTGAGGCCAGCCTGAGCAACATAGCAAGACCCTGTCTCTACAAAAAATAGAGGCTGAGGCAGGTAGATTGTAGATTGCTTGAGAAATCTGAGGTTGTAGTGGAGATATGTGAACCTGATTGTATTCCAAAATAATTAATCAGTGTCAAGAACTACTTATTGAGTGCTGATTACTCACTTGGCACTAGAGTACAGTTCCAAAGAAACTACTGTAAGTGAAAGCTGAGGCTCCTGCTTTTAAAAGGCTTGTCTTTCTTTCATCCTTTTAAACATTTGTTTGAGGCACATGGTTAGCTGTGTACACTGCTAGGTTTTCTGCTCAAGTGTAATTAGGCCCTGTAATTTCTGAAATTAAAAAAAATTTTTTTTAATTTAAAAAGTATAATTGAGGGCCAGGTGTGGTGGCTCACACCTGTAATCCTAGCACTCAGGGAGGGTGAGGAGGGTGGATTGCTTGAGCTCAGGAGTTGGAGACCAGCCTGAGCAAAAGTGAGACCCATCTCTACTAAACCATCTAGTTTAGTTTAGTTTAGTTGTTATGGAGGGTGCCTGTAGTTCCAGCTGCTTGGAAGTCTGAGGTAAGAGGATTGATTGCTCAAGCCCAAGAGTTTGTGGTTGCTGTGAGCTATCACACCATGGCACTCTACCCAGGGCACAGAGTGAGACTCTGTCTCAAAAAAAAAAAAAAAGTGTAATTGAGAAGATAAAACTTACATGAAACAACAAAAATAATGAAATGCCATCTCTAATGATATTTATTCTATATTTTGCAGTTTAGGGTAGAGAGTGTACAGAGTTGGCTAGGATATCTGGAGGACAGAGGAGGTAGAATTTCTGAGTCTTGAACTACTCTCAAAACTCATATGGAAAGGATAGAGAATGTTTCAGACAATAGGGGAATCCTGGAAAATACTTAATGTCAGGAAATACCACACAGGACAAGAAGAAGGCATTTCTGAGGTTGTGTGCTGAGGAACTGTGAAAAATAGGGTTGTCTATGTTGGGTGGGCCGTGTATTTTAAGGTGGCTAATAGAAATCACTAATGAGGCTGTACTGTGAGTATTGTCATGGAAGCTAGTACTGCGACAGAGATATTATAAGCAAAAAGCAGCTGGGCATGGTGGCACATGCCTGAAGTCTCAGCTACTCAAAAGGCTGAGGTGGGAGGATCATAATGAGACCCTGTCTCTACAAAAAAAAAAAAAAAAATGTTTTTAATTTAGTCTAGTGTGGTTGTATGTGCCTATAGGCCTGGCTACCTGGGAGACTGAGGTGAGAGGATCACTTGAGCCCAGTAATTCCAGACTGCAGTGAACTATGATGGCACCACTGCACTCCAGCCTAGGCAGCAGAGCAAGACCTTGTCTCTAAACAAAAAAATTTTTTTAAAGATATAATCAAAAAATTTATAGTTGCCATATCAGTGGTTACCCTTGAGCTATATTAGGGCTTAGGGCTTGACAACATTGCTGACTCAGTGACCGACTTCCTTTTTAGAAGGCCTGGCTCCTGCCTTGCCAGCATATGACACTCCCAGTTTACCAGGTCATCCTGTCCTGAACTGCCCAGTTGATTGTGCAGCTGTAGGACTGTCCAAGCCAGGGCTACTTTCCACCTCTAGCTGGGGATCCTGCTACATTGCTAGACAAGCTCCTAAATGGACTTTTCCTTCAGGACCAGGGCATGGCTGGGGGTCTGTGTATGTGCTTGCCCTCCAACCAGGCTCACATATTAATGAAGTTACTTTTCTCTAATTGATAATTGAAAGTAATTATTGGTGATTTCATTTTTTTTCTTTTTGAGACAAAGTCTTGTTAGAATGCAGTGGTGTCATCATAGGTCACTCAGCTCAAACTCCTAGGTTCAAGCAATCCTCCTTCCTCAGCCTCCCGAGTAGGTGGGACCTCAGGCTCCTTGGACAACACCTAGCTAGTTTTTGTATTTTTAGGAGAGACAGGGTTAGGAGCCAGGCCTTCTAAAAAGGAAGTCTGTCACTGAGCTCTTGCTCAGGCTTGTCTTCAACTTCTGAGCTCAAGGTATCCTCCCGCCTCAGCCTCCCAGAATGCTAGCATTACAGGCATGAGCTACTGCGCTCCACCTCTGATTTCACTTTTTGATTCTCCATTTATTTCAGTTTGCCTCCTTATTTTATTCACCTATTTGATGTTTGTGGAGGTGTGTATCAGTGAGCTTTTTCTGTTTTACAACTTCTAAATCTCAGATGCTTATAATAGTTATACAATTTGATTTTTGCAGCTGAGAGTTAACTAACTATAGTCCTTGGTCAGTTTTCCCTTAGATACATTCCTCCTCCCTCCCTTACCCAGGCTCCTGGGTTGGCTGGTTTCAGACTGGGTTCATCTTTTCAGAGACTCTGGCAGGAGATTGTATAAGAGGAGCCAGGGAAAAACCAGGGTATTTCTTTTTCATTGTTGCCTCAGGTGGCTTTTCCAACAGAGACTGTTTCTATGTGGCTCCAGCTTCCACTGGACAGGCCCACCATAGTTCTTGTACAGTAACCTTAGGCCATCAGCTCCCATAATACCATTTCCTCTTTTTGTTTCTCCAGTTTGAGTGGTAGTGGCTTCTGCTATTGTTGAGCCTTTTATCATCCCCAATTTGCCTTGCAGCAACTTCACGGCTGTGTAGTCAATTGCCTCTATTAAATTCTTGCTGTTGGCTGGGTGCAGTGGCTCACACCTGTAATCCTAGCATTCTGAGAGGCCCAAACCGGAAGGAGTGCTTGAAATCAGGAGATCGAGACCAGTCTGACCAGTGAGACCCCTTCTCTACTAAAAATTCAGATGATGCCAAAAACATGTATACATATTTTAAGAAAGGGAAAAATAACTGTGTTAAAATTTTAATAGTCTATATGCTGATAACAAGTCACATTTGACTTATGCAATTACAAGAGGTGCTCTAAGTGGTTACTATCAGTGTCCAGACACTGATTGTGCCAAACTACTGCTTAAGCAACATTAACCAAAGTGTCCACTTGTATTGCTGCATATTCCATTTCAATTTCTTTCTGAAGTAACGCCAGTGTATGTTTTTCTGCAGTACACCACATCCTTTAAGGTCCCCCATAGGAAGAGTCAAGAGGTGTTAAGTCAGGAGAACATGGGGGAAACTCAACTCCACTTCTTTGTCCTATCCATTGTCCCAGCAAATTCCCATTAGGCTTACATTTCAGTACATATAATAATCTTGGGATAAAACCCTCCCATGTTGATGTTTTAAGAATGTGTTGCATGCTTGTTCTGCTAACTCCTGTCTCATGTGCTCACTGTTTGGGAAATTCCCATGCCAAGCTTATAAGTTGTTCCAACACCCGTGCAGAAGAAGTTGGACTTCTGAAACTTACCATGATTGTGTGCAGTTGTTAAGTGTGTTGGAGGTTCTGTTGCACACTCACACCTTTATTGTCCTTGTACTTCCACAATGTTCTCAAATTTCAAATACTTTTTCAAAATGGTCTTGTGCTCCTGGAATGAAAACCATGCTTCTGCCATTTTCTTTGACTGTCCTGCCCATTGTGTGGTGATGCTAGGATTCATTTGATTAGTGCCATCTTTTGAGTAGACATCATATTATGTGTTGCTACCATAATTCAGTTCGACTTCAAAATTAGTACAAAGGTAACAATTCTTAAAATTTGTATATACTTTTTGGGAACCCCAGTAGAAAAAATTAGGTGAGCACCAGGGCACATATCTGTATTCCCAGCTACTTGGGTAGCTGAGGCAGGAGGCTCACTTGAACTCAGGAATTTGAGATTGCAGTGAGCTATGATGACGCTATTGCATTCATGTGCCACATAACAGCATTTTGGTCATTGATGGACCAGATATACAGTGGTACTCCCATATGACTGTAGTGGAGTTGAGAAATTTGTATCACCTAGTGATGTTATAACTATCAGACGTTAAACTGCAGTTACTTTATTTTTTAATAGTAATGAATTTAGTGTAGCCTACGTGTATAGCATATAAGGTCTACAATAACATATAGTAATGTCTTAGAGTCCTTCACGGTCACTTACCACTCACTCACTGACTCACCCAGAGCAACATTTAGTCCTGCAAGCTCCATTCATGGGAAGTGCTCTGTGTAAGTGTTACCATTTTTTATCTTTTATACTCTGCTTTTTCTGTGTTTAGGTATGTTTAGATACACAGATACTTACCGTTGTGTTATTACTGCCTACAGTATTCAGTACAGTACATGCTATCCAGGTTTGTGGCTGAGGTGTAGAAGGCTGTAAGCCATAGAGCCTAGGTGTATGGTAGCCTGTACCGTCCAGCTTTGTATAAGTACACTCTATAATGCTCACACAAAGATGAAATTGGAGACTGATGCATTTCTCAGAACATTTCCAGACGTTAAGTGATACACAACTGTGGTTGAAATGATCTCTTTTTCCTGATTAGCTCCTGAAATATAGTTCCCCCAAAATGAGTTTCTCTTTTGTCTTTTATGTTGTGTTTTCTATAGTGAAGCCTTAGAAATAGATGTAAAACACCCATCTTATTATTCCACAAAATATCTCCTAATTAAGTGGTGTGACACAGTGGTCAGAGTATTAGATTTGGAATCACTGGATCTTAGTCCTGTTGCTATGGCACCATGGCCTTAGGGGAGTCATTCATTTTCTCTCAGTAGAGATACTTAAGCCTATATTTTTGGGGTTGTCTGTGATGATCAAAACAAAGAAATGTATTGTTAACTATTAGGCTTTTTTCAAGTGATACAGGGAGCCTCAAGTGATGTTACAGAACAGTTTACCAGCTGGTCATACTTTAATTTTTTTTTTTTTTTGAGCATTTGTAGTTGTTTCCAACATAGTTTCTAACCCGAAATTGAAAGTTGTGACTACAAGTAGATAGAAGAAAGTTACATAAAGCATACATCTCATATTGGAAGATATTTATGTGCATTTAAATGGTATCCTTTTTGTTTGTTTGGTTTTTAGAAATAGTCTCACTCTGTCACCCTGGGTAGAGATCCGTGGTGTCTTAGCTCACAGTAACCTCAAACTCTTGGGCTATAGTGATCCTCTTGCCTCAGCTTACCAAGTAGCTGGGACTACAGGCATGTGCCACCCCCACCCAACCCCCGGTTAGTTGTCCTATTTTTAGTAGAGATGGGGTCTTGCTCTTGCTAAGCCTGGTCTTGAACTCCTGAGCTCAAGCAATCCACCCACCTCTGCCTCCCAGAGTGCTAGAGTTAAAGGTATGAGCCACCGTGCCCAGCCTAAATGGTATCCTTCAAATGGCCAAGTGCATTTGAGCACCTGTAATACCCCAGATATCCCAGACTTTTTAAGTTCTTCCTAGCTTTACTGCAGAACCAACAGTATGGGTCCTAGGGCAATTTGAGTATTACAGTCCCTGTCACATAGGCGAACATGGGTTGGATTTTGGTCATGTGAGAAGAAAATTACTTATTGCCCCATCTCATAACCATTGTTTATTTTGAGCCTTGCCCTGGGAAAGAGATTCAGTGTGATTCAAAACAGACGTATATGGATAGAGTCTTTTCTAGTTTGAAAAATGCCAGGATGATCAAATCTACTTCAGATTAATCTAGAAATAAGAATTGCTTTATCAGATGGCTGTGCTGCTGGGTGTGGTGACTCATGCCTATAGTCCCGTCTACTTGGAAGGCTGAGGCAGGTAGTTCCAGCCCAGGATCTTGAGGTCTCAGTGAGCTATACTGGGGCCACTGTACTTCTGCCTTGGTGACAAGAGACTTTGTCTCTTTGAAAGAAAAAAAAAGCAGGTCTGGAGTTATTTTACTTGATGTTTCAATTAGGTACAGATTGAACTCCTTGTTCAACTCCCTGCCCCCTTCTCACTACTGTACTTCACTAGTCTTTAAAGAAAAGAATACTATCTTTAACAAAATTCATGAGTGTAGAGTAGGATTTTTTTTACATTATGACATTTTAATGACTGCTAGCCTAGGAGCTCCCATAATTTTTCACCTTTGTATTCCTTGGTGCTTCACAATAGTACAGTGGTATCAGGTTCATGGAGGTGCCTGTTAATCCTTGTCAAACAAAATATTAAAATTTGCTCTTTCATTACTCAACTTGATTTCTATTAAGTATGACTTACCTTTAACTAAGCTAAACTTTACTGTATTTATCATATGTGGTTGGGCACTCTTTGTACCTGTTATGTAGCTAAAAGGAAGCAGCCTCTGGCCATCACTTTTCTGTTCCATGATTTGAAAAATGGATTATACTCACACATAGGCTGGGAAATTGGTTGGAAAATCTGAAAAGAGGCCAAGTTTGCCTCTTCTCTGATTTCAGTGTTATAATCTCCAAACATGAACGTCACAGCCTTTAACTTTGAGGCCTGCAAAGGCATATTGCTTATCCAAAATAGGTGAAATATTCATTTTTCTGAATATGTACTTTGTTTCTGCTTTCTTCTCTCACTCAGAAATCCATGCAAAGAACTGCAGGCCAATGGTTGTGATCTCCTCTGTTCCCAAGTGACATTTTCCTTCATACTCCTCGTTCTGCTGACACACCATTTGAGGTTAAAAATACATAGTCACTGTGTTTCATGTTTCTTAACTTTGCATCACATTTGTATGCATTTCCTGGACTGAGAAAAACTAAAATTGTGACCACTAGATTTGGAAATCCTGGCCTAGGCTTTCCTGAGGACATCCTTAAAATTATGGTGTGTCTGTAAAATGATCATGTGAGTGAACAGTGCTGTTTTTGTTGTTCTGGTAACTTAGGGCTACAGTTAGGATGCTGCAAAAGTACTTCTGGATCAGTCTAAACATGGTAAATGAATTTAACATTGTAAAACACCACCTTTTAAGTGCAGAGGGAGATTTTTCAACTTGATGTTCAATTTAGTTCAGTTGTTTTTTTTTCCCCCCTCAGCTGTTTATATGTATATGGAAACATTCTGGCTCCATCCGTGCCCTACACACCCAAGAACCCAGAATTCTCCATTCTCTGCACCCTTGAATTTACTTTTAAAACAATCTATGTATATCTGCTCTTTTGTTCTGTTTTTGACTGCACTGTAATATGAGACCTTATGAGTAGAAAGATACGTTAAAAATACAACAAAGCAAATTATTCATCAACGTGTCTTTTGCCCTTTGTGTGGGAATTCACCACGATCGTCAGCTAAGCAGTTTTAAAATCTAATGAGTTTACTTTATTAAAGCTTGCACTGTTGCCCTCTCCTGTTTTTCATTAGATTAATCGAACATGGTTAATAAATTATAGAATGGCAAACTCAGAATTATCTATGTTAATTAGGGATGAGATGTCATGGAAAAATGAAATCTGCAGATCATGCTTCTCCTTCTGGGTTTGTTTCTCCAGATGCCACTAAGCGCACCATGGGAAAGCAAGTGCACATTTCCTTAGATAATGATTGCAGTCCCCGTTAGACAACAGCCCCTCAGCTGGAACGTGTAAACTGGTTCATTGCTGTGCCTCTTTGTGTTTTTTTTTTTTCCCATAGAAAACAACAATCTCAATGCTAAGATTTTATAAGGGCAGCCCCCAAAGGCTTCTATAATCCAGAATTTGAAGTTTACTTGTAGTGAGTACTATTTCCACTGTCGCATGTATATTTTCTTCAAAAGTGCTTAATGCAAAGAAAATATGCAAGTAAATGAAAACAGTAGTATGTAATTTTGAAAATTCATCTCACGTTAACATACAAGATGGCCATAAAGTTCATGTGCAATTTAAAATAGCATCAAGAACTTTATGGCCACCCTGTACTTACCCTAACATAACTACTTTATTATTTTACATGTTCCTTTCCATATGCACATATTTCTACACAGTTGTAGACATACTGTACTTTATTTTTTGCTACTTTTGTAACATGTAAATATTTTCCAGGTTTCAGTATAATCTTGATAGTGATCAAGGATCACTTTTGATAGATTCGAAAATATTCCTTCATGGTAAATAAAACAAAAAGTGTTTCATGGCTACTCCAGCACTGGGGAGTAAGGGCTGGGGGAGAGGGGCAAAGCTATTTTCCAGGAAGTGTGTCTGTACTTGCCTAAGAAAAGACATCACTCTTGATTGCTCACTCCCTGTTGTTGAAATAAGAGCCATTTCCCTCCAGGCTTGAGATCAGGCTAGAGACTTCCAAATGTGTCTTCAGTCTTATATGCCTGTCAGTTGGGCAACTGTCTGATGGATGGTGACTTGTTTAAAAAGCGTATTCTGTAACTTCGAAAAACTTGTTTGCTGGAAGGTGATCACAGACATTCAGTGATTCTTAATGAACTTCTCCAGAATTTGAAAAAAACTGTCCATTTTGGAAGAAGTGGATAAAGGGAAACATAATTATATCTTATGTCCAAGGTAATTCTCCTGTCCAAGATTGTAAATAAGTAGGTGGAAACTGTTTCTTGCTCTAATGCCTGAAGCCTCCTCCTTAGTTATTGTGAGGGGGCATGGGAGAAGAGGGCCTTCAATAGGATGTTCTACTTTGAATTTGGTTTTATAAATAAGCTGATAAAATATAATTCAAAATAAATTTTTGGTCAATTTTCGAAAAATTATATGTGATACTGGGTGATTCTCCAGACCATTAAAATATCAGGGCAGCTTTTTAAAAACAGTCAATTATGAATGTCCTTTAGATTTTTCTTTCTTTTCCCTACCATCACTTCTTTCTTAAATATTGGGATCTGGAAGTAGGGAGAATAATTATTGAATATGAAGTGTGCTATAGTGTATTTTGACCACCCACTTATTTTATGCTTTGAATATAGTTATTACCTATTTGTGTATTTAGAGCTTGAAGTGGTGATTAGGTAGGGGACAAAGAGACAAAATATGACATGTTCTAGCTCCTTCATTAGTCCAGACTGTGTCCTTAAGTCTGAAACATAGGTTAGATATTATCTTCGATTTACCAGCCCACTTATAACACTGTATTCTGTTTTAAAAGCCAAGCCAAGGAAATAGTAGAGTACAGAATCCTTTAGCACCCTATAAAATTAGAAAAATGTCTTAATTATTTTAAGGTGAATGGCTGCATACATAGATATGTGTAATTGGAGGTGTTACTCTATGTGTGAAGATTATAGACTTTTGTATCACACAGGATTATGCTTACAAATCCAGAGAATGCAACCATTGGTAGTTTTTCATTTTTGACTGGGCAAATTATGTGCTGTTTGTCCTGTTTTTGTTGATTTTTGTCTCCTTCTTTTACTTGCATATTCTCTATCTGTTTTAACCTTAGTCATTAGCAACAGCTTATTAATCATCAATCTGTCACACTGGCTGCAGTGAGTTTTTGGTGCTGCTTGATTTTACTCTGTTTTCTTAGTATTGATGTTGGTTTTGATCAGGAAAAGGCTGTTGCTAACTAGATTCAGAGCACTAGAAATTTGAAGTTATATTTGTCTGTTTTATAATTTCTGTTCACTTTCCTTTCATCTAGAGAAAAGTCAGTGGGAGAAGAGCCTGAGAGGGAGGGAGAAGTGGGCCTGCAGGAACAGAGACTGTGACTTACTGCTTTTGCCGCTAGTAATTTGGTACATAATCTCCCTTTCACCCAAAATCATTCATTTGTATTAACTAGATGGCAAAGATTACTGAATTTTACTTTTCATACCAATATAAGCTGAAATCTTTCTAAACAAAGCAACTTGGGAATTTTCCTGGAAAATAATAAAATTATAGCTAAAGTTTATTTTAACCCTAGTAGCTATCTGATAATATTACATGGAAAATAATGTTTTTACTTTCTCTTCTTGAGAACTCAAAGGGGAAAAAGATACTGTTTTTAGTTAGTTGTGCTGTAATTTTGTTATATTTTTTGCTCTGCCTACTTCTAAATGACTGGAAAATATGATACATGGTCAATACTGGGAAGATCCAAAGAATCAGTTCATTGCATTTTTGGTGCAACATCATTGGAATGTAGTTGTAATATTTTCCAGTGATAATTCCAGTGATTTGGCAGTATGTTTTCCCTATAGCAATAATGTTTAAAATCAGGGAACAGCTTTTTCTAAATCTTCATTTCTTTCTTTCTTTCTTTCTTTTTTTTTAATTAAATCATAGCTGTGTACATTAATGCAATCATGGGGTACAATGTGCTGGTTTTATATACCATTTGAAATATTTTCATCAAACTGGTTAACATAGCCTTCACCGCATTTTCTTAGTTATTGTGTTAAGACATTTATACTCTAAGTAAATTTCACATGTATCCTTGTAAGATGCACCGTAGGTGTGGTCTCACCAATCACCCTACCTCTACCCATCGTCCCCCTTCCTTTCCCCTCCCTCTCCTCTTTCCCCTTCTTCTTGGGCTATAGTTGGGTTATAGCTTTCATATGAAAGCTATAAATTGGTTTCAGGGCTAAGTACATTGGATACTTTTTCTTCCATTCTTGAGATACTTTGCTAAGAAGAATGTGTTCCAGCTCCATCCATGTAAACATGAAAGGGGTAAAGTCTCCATCTTTCTTTAAGGCTGCATAATATTCCATGGTATGCGTGTACCACAATTTATTAATCCATTCGTGGGTCGATGGGCACTTGGGCTTCATCTTTAAATAACACTCCTGTATTGCTACTTGTTAATTTTTCAGTTTTAGGTGTCATCTGTTAACTTGTTATTATGAAAGATGAGGATTTGGTGTTATCCTGGCCTCTGTACACATCGTAATTCTATGCCTCTATCCACCCAATAGGTATGTCACAACTTTGGTAGGATAAATACTTAGTGACCCCCTATTATCAGGGTCTTATAAGGATTATGGTCGGAATCTTGTTTTTCCCAGAGTGATAATTTTCTTGTCCTGTTTGTCTTTGGTCACTCTGAGATCCTGTCCTAGGGTTTCCTTTCCCAGAACCTGAGTATTCTCATTTCTTCTTCTTTGTTCCTCATGCCCTCTTCTTTCTTGATTTACTCCAAGGGTCAGAAAACTGTGGTCCACTACCTGGTTTGTGAATGAAGTTACTTCACACTGGGTGTGGACGCTTTCAGCCTACAGAGTTGAGTCATCAAGACAGAGACTGTATGGCCCACATGCCTGATAGATTTACCATCTTGGTGTTAACAGAAAAAAGTTTCCAGGTCCTGATTTATTGTGTGATTTTATATAGCATAATTTCCCAAATTCTCTAGAAAATTTACAGGGGAGAATATATAGATTTTTGAGACATTGTAAGCCTTTATCTTTTTTTTTCTACTTTCACTGGTAATTGCTGGTTTGGCTGGATAGAGAATTGTAGATTAGAAATTTATTTCCTCCAAAATCTTTGAATAAACATTTTATTGAAGTGATTATAGTAATATGCACTGAATATTAAGTGTAAAGCTTGATTTATCAAACCTTCATGTTTGTATAGCCTTGGCCCCAGTCAAGATCTAAAATAGTACCAGGACCTCAGGGGTTCTCAGAAGCCACTCTGAGAACCTCTCAAGCCATTATTCTTCCCTCAAAGGGTTACTTTTATTCTGACCCTATCACCATAATGTTTGGCCTCATAGAAATTTTTATTAATAAGATCATGTAGTGCATAGTTCTTTGGGTCTGTCAATATAATATTTGTCATATTTGTCTTAGTTCATTCAGGAAGCTATAATGAAATACCTTAGACTTAGTAATTTACTAACAAGATAAAGTCATTGTTCACAGTTCTGGAGGCTGGGAAGTCTAAGCTCGAGTCACCAGAAGATTTGGTGGCTGGTGAGGGGTGCCCCCCATGTCAGAGATGATGGCTTCTTGCTGAATCCTCACACGGTCATAGGGGAGAACACGCTCTTTCAGGCCTCTTTTTTTAGGACACTAATCCCACTTATGAAGGCTGCACCCTCATTACCTCCCTAAGGTTCCACCTTTTAATACCACCACAGTAAGAATTAGGTTTCAAGTTTTAAATTTGGGGCATACACACACATTCAAGCTGTAGCAACATTCATTCATGATGTTGTGTTGTATGTTTTCTTCTAAGCTGTACAACAGACATTTCTTTGTGTCAATATATCAAACTTTATTCATCCATGTTATTTTTGATGGACATTTAAGTTGTTTCCAATTTGGGGCTGCAATAAATGGTGCTATGATACACAACCTTGCCCACATCTTTTAGTGAATTTCTAGGCATTTGTATTAGTTACAAATACAAATGTAACTTTCTGAGCACTAGGGCTGCACTTTCATAGTTTTAGTAAATGCTATCAAATGATTTTCCAATGAGATTGTTCCGACTGATTTTTCCATCACCAGTTTATGACAGTTCCAGCTCATCTACATTCTCCTAACACTAGATATTGTCCCAATTTAAAAAAATTTTAAGGCAGCACCTGTGGCTCAAAGGAGTAGGGCACTGGCCCCATATGCTGGAGGTTGCAGGTTCAAACCCAACCCCAGCCGAAAACTGCAAAAAAAATTTTTAATCATTCTGATGGCTGTGTTTTTTTATCTCATTGGTTTTATTTTGCATTGTTCTGCTAATCAATAATGTCTAGTCCCTTAGCAAATGATGATCATTTGAATACCCTCTTCTGTGAAAGATTTAGACAAACTTTTTACTGATTTTTTATTGAGTTATACATATTTTTTGTTGACATGGTGGAGGTGCGTCACAAGGATGTGTGTGGTAAATTAGATGGCCATTTGCGTGTGGATCAGCTTCTGGACTCTGTTCCATTGGTACAGTTTTCTATCTTTGCATTAATCTGGCAATGTTTCATTTATCTGCACTTTATGAAAGTCTTGCTATCAGGTAGGATAAGGGCTCCAGGTTTATTTTTCATCTTCACAGTTGTTTGCTTTTTCCAGCACTTTGAATTCCCACATGAACTTTGGAATCTTATCAATTTCCCCAAAAGAGTCCCCTGGGATGCCAGTTGAGATTTCACTGAATGTATACTGTAGATCAATTTGAGGATAATTGACTTTTGTTTAATCTTTCAGTCCTTGAATGTGATAAAGTCAATATTCATTATTTATGAATTCTGTATTCCTGAATTCAGCTACTTGCTAAATATTTATTTGCAATCCCAGAATTAACACTTGTGGTCCTTTTGTGGTAACTGTGAATACACGTAGTGCTGAAAATTTTGTGTTACCTGATAGGCATGTTCCCAGCTGAAGTAGAGCAAGGCTCTCACATTATATTAGTCATAAATAATTGTCATTGTAATGGCTCATACTTTTTTCATTTTGTGCTTTTTCTTTAAAATGGCCTCCGCATGCACTGCTGAGGGGATAGTTTAGAATTCCTAAGTGCAGGGACGGCTTGATGCCTTGTGGAGAAAATACATGTGTTAGTTAAGCCTTATTAAGGTGTGAGTCATAATGCTGTTATGTCTGAGTTCAATGTTAACGAGTCAACAAAATACATTAATGTATCTTTAAGCAGAAGTACCCATTAAATAAGGTTATGTGTTGATCAGTTGACCAGAGGCTCACAGGGAGCCAATCCTATACGTCCCTTAGGACAATGGTTAGTATTGGCTAATTCAGTGACCATGTTAACTTTATAGAACAATTACTGTGAATAATAAGTATTAACTATATGTTTCCCTCTATAAGTTTGGGACATTAGTTCTTAGTAATCGTTAGTCTTTTTCTGTGTGGAAATTTGCATGTGTTTGTTAGATTTATTTCTAGGTGACTGATTTTCTTGATACTATTTACATTTTACTTTCTATTTGTTAGCTGTTAATATATACAAAGATCATTTATTTAAGTATATCGGTACTGTATCCAGTGACCTCAACACTTTTATGGGTTAATCATAATAGCTTATGTCTTATCCCCGTATTTTCTGTTTTGGTAGGTTTACTTTATCAGATTTAAAATGTTCTTCTTAGTCCTAGTTTGCTATTTTTTAAAACAAGTTATTAATAGGTATTGAATATTAGTAAATATTTTGTTTATTATTAATTATGGTATCTCTATGATTTTTCTCCTCTATCCTATTAATGTGGTAAATTATGATTGATTTTCAAATGTGAAACCAAGTTTTTATTACTGGAAACTTATTCACGACATATTAGTTTTTTAAATATATGGGCAGCTTTGATACTTTGTTTCTTTATGAGGAGTGGCCATCTTGGTAATGTCTTTGTCTGAAATGGCCACCAAGATTATCCTGGGTCAAAAAATGAGCTGTTCCTTATTAACTCCTATTTTTCTAGAAGAGTTTGTCTAGAAGTTTGTTCATATTTCCTCTTATTACTGTAATACCTCCAGAATCTTTACATCAGCATGCCTTTTAAATACAGACATTAATAATAATTTGTACTTTCATTTTTTCTTGGTGAGTGTTGCTTAGAGACTAGCAATCACATTAGTCTTGTCTTGGAAAATATTTAGGCTTTCTTGATTTTCTCTACTGAATTCCCCTCCCCTCATTTTTCTTGCGACCTTTTTTGATTGGTACTGGTTCTTTCCCCTTTCTTTAAGTTTAATTTGTTCTTTGTTTTCTAGCATCTTGAGATAGCTAGATGACTCAAGATAGATGATGGATTTTCAATCTGACTTCATTTCCTTAAAAAAAATTTTTTTAACCTATGAGATCATCAACATCCCTTTAACTTACAGTGGCAGCATCCCACCAAGTTTGACACATGATATTTTTGTTATTACTTAGTTCAGTATGTTTTTTAATTTTCATTCTAATTTATTTTTTGATACATGGGTTATAAAGTATTCCTTAAACATAAAATGTTTGGGAATTTTCCTTATTATCTTTCTATTTTTGATGTCTGGCTTAATTCTTCCAAGGTCAGATGCTCTGTACTATATAACTTTAGTCTTCTAAGGCCTGGTATATGATTTATTTTAGTTAATATTCTATGTACACATGAAAAGAAAGCATATTTTGCAATTTGGGGCTGTAGTCGTCCATATATAGCAAATAAATCAAGTTCATCAACTACATCAAGTGTTAAGAGCTTCTGTGCCATTGTTGACACCATGGCGTCATCACAGCTCATAGCAATCCCAAACTCCTGGGCTTAAGCCATCCTCCTGCCTCAGCTTCCCAAGTAGCTGGGGCTGCAGGTGTCTGCTACCACGCCTGGCTAGTTTTTCAACTTTTAGTGGTGATGGGGTCTTGCTCTTGCTCATACTGATCTCAAACTCCTGGGCTCAAGAGATCCACCAATCTCAGCCTTCCAGAGTGCTAGGATTACTGGCGTGAGCCACCACACTCAGCACATGTGTGTTTTTATTTAGCTTTCAGTTGATGGAACTTCTTGGATCTGTGGTAGATAGTTATCAAATTTGGGAAAGTTTGGACCATTATTTTTTCAACATTTTTTATATTTCTTTCTTTTTCTTCTCTCATTCTGAAAAATCATGACACAGCCCTTAGACCATTTACTATTTTCATGCATGCCACAGAAGATTCTTTTCTCTTTTTTCCTTTTCTATCTTTTTTTCCTCCTTTTTACTCTTTGGTTTAGCTCCAAGTTTCTAATGCTATGCCTTCAAGCTCACCAATCTTTATTTCCATCTCCCCCTACTTTTTTCCCCCCTTTTCACCTGTGTAATCTAGGCCACAAAAATAGTGGTGAATGATGCTAAGCAACCTAGCTCACTGTGAAGAATGGCCTTTTCTTTATCCTCCCAAACAGCTCAAACTGGTAGAAGTTATTTTAGCCACCTCTCTCCCACCAAATTAATTTGGTAAATCCTTGTATTTTCAGTGTTTAATTTGCTTTTAATCTCATTTAGTAATTTACTTTACTCCATATTTCATATTTTGTTTTCTCTGTGGATGTCTATTTGGCTCTTTCTTATATTTTCCATTTCTTTTCTAATTATGTTTTCCTTTAAATCTTTAGCCATATTTTAAAAAATATTTTATAGCTGTTTTAGGGTTTTAATCTGCTTATCCTATTTTTTTGCTTTTTCTTTTGTTTTTGTCATTTCTGATTCTGTTTCTAGTGACTGGTTCTAGTATACATGTTTTTGCAACTTCATAAATCTAGCAATTTTCTTACTAAATTCTTACCACTTTTAAGTCATGAACCTTTCAAAGTCACCACTAAATGTCCATGTATTCATAAGGCCTCTCTGCTTTGGCTGATGGGCACTGAGCACTGTGTGAGTGCTGGGAATTGTTTCACTTGTAGTTCACCAGTTTTGTTTTGTTTTGTTTTATTAAATCATAGCTGTGTACATTAGTGCAATCAAGGGGTACAATGTGCTGGTTTCATATACAATCTGAAATGTTTTTATCAAACTGTTTAACATAGCCTTCATGGCATTTTCTTAGTTATTGTATGAAGACATTTTTATTCTGCACTTAGTAAGTTTCTCCTGTACCCTTCTAAGATGTACCCTCCCTCCACTCCAACTGCCCCCCTCCTCTCACTCCCTTGCCCATTTTCCCATATTCTTGTGCTATAGTTGGGTTATAGCCTTCATATGAAACTTATAAATTAGCTTCATAGTAGGGCTGAGTACATTGGATACTTTTTCTTCCATTCTTGAGATACTTTGCTGAGAAGAATATGTTTCAGGAACCAGGCAAGGTTGCCCATTGTCTCCTCTGCTCTTCAACATCATAATGGAAGTTTTAGCCAGTGCAATCAGGGAAGAAAAGGCAGTCAAGGGTATCCACATCGGGTCAGAAGAGATCAAGCTCCCCAGTTTTTTGAGTAGTTCTCCTTTGCCTGGCCATCTGAAATTTCATCTTTGCAGACCTGAGTTTTTATTGAGCCAACAAATCAGGGGATGCCCTCTTTCCACATTACTGGAATCTTTCTCTGTTTAGCCCCCTGCTTTCTGGTACTCTGCCCTGCAGTTTTTAGCTGCTTTGTCTACTGTGAACTTCAAGCTGTTTTTTCTACTCAGCAAGACTGCCAGGCTGTTTGGATTCTTCCTCCCTGTTATGCACGCTGAAAATTCCCTACACATGGAAAAACAGGATTATCATAGGAGTTGCCTTCTTTCTTCTCCCTCTTCTGTCCACAAAATTGTTTCAACATATTGTCCAGTTTTCTAGTTGTTTGTAGTGGGAAGGTAAAAGGGTACTCGTTCTGTGATGAAGTGGAAATCATATTCCATCTGTGCTAGTGTGGATTAATAGATACTATTTGTTCACATGATGCAGATTTTATAAAAAAGAAAAAAGGAAACTACCACCAAGGCATTCCCAATTGACTTACGAAAAAGAACCTGTTCTAGGTCTTATCCTTCTAGGTTCAAATTTGCTGTCAGAGTCTTTACCCCGGGATTTCCGGGACTCTTTCTGATTGCATAGGCTCGCTTATCTCTAAAGCCTTTGCTGTGGCTCCAGGACGGCAGTGTGTCGGCACACTCAGGGTCGGCCACACACTTTGCTCCTTTTGCACTCAGAGTGCAGAGATGGAAGCAGAGCAAGAAAAGACCTTAAGATAAAATTAAATTTGTTATTATTGGGAGGGGCCA
Organism: Perodicticus potto; assembly: GCA_963574655.1. NCBI lineage: Eukaryota > Metazoa > Chordata > Mammalia > Primates > Lorisidae > Perodicticus > Perodicticus potto. The sequence goes on along the minus strand of CAUYRH010019711.1, from coordinate 25,126 downwards.
GCATGCTGGTCAGGCAAGCAGCAAGTGGTGGAGGGGCAGTGGTGAAGGGGCACCCAGGCAGCTCCCGGGCAGCTGAGTGAGAATGGACACTCCGAGTCACCTGTCTTCTGTAAACCTCCATTGCCCCATCTGCACAATCCTGGGAACAATTTGCAGATTTGGAGAGTCCCGCCCTCTTTCATTTTTCCCAGTTTGGATCCTCCTGTGCTACCTCCTGAACTAAGACATGACCACAAGGACCTCCCTGTTAAACAACAACAATGCCTCTTTGCATTTCTCCGTTTGTTTAAAGGCCGCCTTCTCCCTGCCCCTTGTCCCTTCATCCCCTGGCCTTCGACAGGGCCTTCCGCGGCGTGGCAGCCTCCCACCTCGGTGCTGTGGGCATGCTTCTCCTTTGTCCAGAGCACCCGTCCTTTACCTCTTGTTCTGCCTGACAAGCGTCAGGCTCCTGCGTCAGCGTGACTCGTTCAGGAAACCTTTCTCGACACCCCAGTCCTGGCTATGAGATCTCCTTGAAGAGCTAGAGTTGCCTTTTGACTATATGCGTGGAATAACTTGTGCAGCCCCCAGCTCTGATGGTGGCCTGTTTGCTAGGCTGTAAGTTCACGGTATGACAGGCCCAGCAGCACATGCTGCATACACTGGATGCTCAGGGAGTGTCTGGCCCCCAGAAGGATTAGCGAGGCAGCCATCGGAGCAGTGAGTGCAGAATGGCGCAGTGGCTAAGAGTGCAGGCTGCCGGCTCCAATTCCAGTCGTGCTGTTTGATAGCTTCATACCTTGGGTGAAATACTGAGCTCTGTGTCCCTCAGTTTCCTCACCTGTAAAGGAGGAACGATAACAGTATCCAAGTGCTGTGGGGGTTAATTAAGCATCCAAGGGTTGAGAGCATCCTGCCTCCTGAGTCCTGTACTCATAGGCATTTGTAGGTGGCTGTCCAACATGCACAGTGAGAGCAGAAAGGAGCCTGGTGGCCTCTGGTGTCTCCCAGCTCTAGTTTTACTCTGCAGATGGGTATGGACGCACATCACTGTTTCAACAATGACGCAGGGCCTTGCCCTGGCCTCAATGGTGGTCTCTCCACGTGGGTCTAAAACTTCAAACCTCCTGCCCTTATGTTCATTTTTTCACTTACCACGTGTCTGGCCCTGAGCTGGACCAGCATGCTGGCATGAGCGTGGCCCCTCCCCCGGTGGGGGAGGCGGGCAGGTCGGACAAACAGGCTGTCCTCCACTGTGCCTCCATCAGCAGGTGGAGCCTACTGTCCTCAGGGTACCCAGGGCCCTGGTCCCGTGGCTGCTCCTCGTTAGCTCTTGCAAAAATCCTTCTCTACCATTTCTTTTTTCCATGCTGTGTATTTAATTTCAGTGCTCACATTTTAAATTACAGATTTGAAATTTTATCTGATATTAAAAATACTTGGATTTAGAACCTTATCCAGTGTGTTGAATGGCAAGGGCATAATTGGGCATTTCCCAGCTACACGGAGCCGCTTCAATTTTGATGGAGCCTTCACGTGCTCACACGGCCTTGGTAACCTGTAAATTTGGGCCTTCTCGTGTCCTTTCCTAATGCTTAGGGCACATTATCACAGTTTGACAGGAGTCGGATTTTATGCATCTTGTCTCTAACAACTGCCAAAAGTTTTTAATTCATATTTGATGGCACATTTCAAAGAAAGGTTTTAGAAGATACAGTCACCCCACTGTATTTGCCTTAAGATTAATGTCACGGCACAGGCCGGAATTTGGTAGTGACTATTAATGTAAATCTACTTTGGAGACAGAGGCAAGTAGTAACTGCACATTGTCAGGGCGCTATTTGATTTTGAATGTTTTTTTTCTTTTATAAATAATGAGGGTTGCTGAAAGTGGTTCAGTATATTCGATGGGATATACTTAAAATCCCAAAGGTTGTGGTTTTTAAAAGCTAACTCTCCCTCTTGCCTGCTGGGATTTAGAGGTACCTGAAAGGTTTAAGGGTTATACTTTGTTTTTTATTCTGTCTCTTTCCTAATTTGAATTTTTTTGTATGTTTTAGAATAAAATAATTATTTTTAAAGATAAGGCAATTTTTAATTAAAAAGAAAACACTCCTCTGAGCGTGAAGGTTTGCAAAAACGAGCCCTGTCTTGACCCCCTTCTGTAGCAATGCCCACCATGACTTGAAACTCACTCTCTATTTTCAGCCATGGCGACCACCATAGCAGTGCTGCTGCCCAACCAAGGATGGCCGGTACTGTCCCAGGGATGCAGGAGAAGCAGAAGCCCATCACTTGGAGCGCCCATCCAGTCACATCACAAGAACTAGGTGTTTTAAGGCATTTGTTCTTACATGCAATTCAAAATAGCTTCCCCAGCTGCCCATCTGCAGAGCCCCATAACCAGCTGCTTTCCTTGATCACAAACTTGAAATTTGACTCTGTGGGGGACAAGTCCACCAGTCGCCAGCCGCTGTGGAGCATCACTGTGCCACATCTGACCCTAGATGTGGTCAAGCCACGGGGAGGCTGGCCCAGGAGCCTATATGGGCAGAGCTGCTGACCTTGGCTCTCGGGGGGAGACCTGTCGTGTGAAGGCAGAGCTAGTGGTGGTAGAGGCCCCGGAGCATCAAAGGAAGGGCTTAGTGTAAAAATGTCTCCTAGGTGTTGCCCATTCTTTGATACCAAAAGATTGCATGCAAATCATACCATTATTCAGGAAATGTCTGGTAATTTTAGGCAAACATGACCTTTTTTTTTTTTTTTTTTCTTTGAGACAGAGCCTCAAGCTGTCAGTCTGGATAGAGTACTGTGGCATCATAGCTCACAGCAACCTCCAATTCCTGGGCTCAAGCGAGTCTCCTGCCTCTGCCTCCTGTAGCTGGGACTACAGGCGCCCGCCACAACGCCCGGCCATTTTTTTTTTTTAGGTTGCAGCCACCATTGTTGTTTGGCAGGCCCGGGCTGGATTTGAACCCGCCAGCTTAGGTGTACGTGGCTGGCGCCTTAGCCCGTTGAGCCACAGGCGCCGAGCCAAACATGACCTTTTTAAAGAAAACATTGTGAAACTTCCCCCTTATCAGTTTCAATGCACTGCAGGATTTGGACCCAGTCAGGAGGATGACTGAGAGGGGTTGAAGATCCCAATCTCCACCCTTTGGTCCTGTGATGTCCGTAACAGCAGTAGCTTTCCCAGGCTCTCTGAGGCCTCTGTCTCTTCCTGGTCCAGGTGCCAATGCGGTAGGAGGTGGGGTGTCCACAGAGGAGGCCTGGGTGGGGGAGGGGAAGCCTCATGGCCCCTGGATGCTGAAGTGCGCGGTGCGGGGGGTGCAGCCCTCTTGGCCCAGCTGGGCTCTACCTTAAAGGAGTTCTTTCTATGGAAAACTTGCGGATTCCCACCAATCCCCACGCCGGCTCGTGTTGGGAGTCTTGGCCTCTTCCCTCTTGTTTTATGAACAGCACACCTCCAGATCAGTAACTATTTCAGGGTTGCTTGTCCCCTCCCTCAACAGAGAGACGCCTTTAAGGCATTTGAAGCCTTCGAAATAGCAAAGGCACAGAACCCTCTGCTGTTATTTTATCTCTGGAGTCAAGAATGTGGCCGGTGTTCGGCAGCTGTGAGCTCTGGCACGGGCTAGGGTAGGAAGAAGGTTCGCACCAGGGGGACTGTGGTTCCCTGTCTTCCAGCAGGGGCTGGCGGGGAGGCAGGCACATGGCTCTTCCCGCTCTGTTGTACCCAGAGTCTTGGGTTCTTAAAAATGTCTGGGGCCTTCTATTTGGCCTTTAGTCATGGTCCTCTACTTCCTCTTTCTGGACTCAACATGAGGACAGGGCCGTCTCAGGCCTTGGAAGACATGCTGGGCAAGCTGTGGGGCCTCCACTCACTGCTCAGACGTGGGGGTATGGCTTGGGGCTCTGGAACTTCCTCCGTTGGGAAGGGAGAACAGAGGGATGACCATGTGATGGGGGAGTGGCCGAGCCACTGAGGCTGTCCTCAGCCCTGTGGGGCAGCAGCAAGGGTGTTGTGATGCTTCAGTGGATAGTAGGTGGGTGCAGACTCTTGGCTGAGTGACTGGCAAGTGAGGGCTGACTAACTGCTGCCTCCATGCATTTACTCAGTAGATACTATCCTGAGCTTATTCTGTGCCAGGCACCAGCAAGACTGCACTGGACAAGACAAACACCCAGCCCACAAGGAGGTAGGCTTCTGATAAAACAAGCCGACCAGTGAAGCATTCCAGGTAAGCATCAAGTCACATGGTGAACAGGTGCAGGTGGCTGGGTGGGGGCGTGTAGCAGCCCCCGTGACATTAAGGAGAGCAGTGGGGAGAGGTCCCATCTGCACTGGCACCTTTCTCACACGAGAAGGCCAGTGGAGCCCCTGGGCATCCCACAGGCTGGAGAGGAGGCAGTAACCGCAGGACCGCAGACAGAGCCAACCTCTAATGGAGTTCAGCACACACGTCGCCTCATCCAGAGCCCTTGGGGTTCCTGTGGGGGTCCATGCAGGACATGTCCCTATGGTGGCCTGCTAGGATGTCACTCCATACACCTCTGCACCTCCGTCTGGAACATTTCAGAATCCTGTTCCTAGCTAAGATTTAATCAATGGATGAGAGCACATTAAGACTGTTAGACATTTGGGATTTAGAATACCTGACTCCTAGGAATCCTTTGTGAATGAAAGTTTTGAGGCTATAATCCAGAGAAAAAAATATTAAAATTCTACAATGCTTGCCAATGTGTGCCATGATCAGCGATGGCCAGGGTGCTCCTGATGACAACTGAACGTGGAGGGAATGTGCCAGGGACCAGAAGGCAGCCAGGAGATTATGTGTGGACCCGGCAGGCGCCTAGCCCTTCCTCTCCAGCCCTCCCCAGCCCTTCTTCTCCAGCCTTCCCAGACACCACGGAGAGCTGTGGGTCCAGTCACAGCTGTGTCATCTATGTTGGGCAATACACATTGACCGATGAAAAATTAAGAAATGAGTCTTAGGGTTCAAAAAGGCATAATATAGAAAAATGTAGGGCTAAAATTTTAGACAGTTTCAACAAGACACTAGAGCCAACTAGGGGCAGGAAAAGGGAAAGTGTGATGAGATTCTTACATCACAGGGAGGGTGAAGGAAATAATCAACTAAGACCAATTCTCAACATGGATCGAAAAGTAAAGTCTTAGCTAGGTTGTTGAAATGTCTTAGCTAGGTTGTTGAAACACAAGCAGAAAGCATTCCAGGGATCAAAGAGGTCTTTTCTATTGATGAAAATGACATCAACAAATCTGTAAAATTTTAATCACCTAATACAATGGCATTGAAATCTATGCAACTCAAAAGCTCAAAAAATAAATAAAAATATAGAATATAAAATATTATATTTACATCACATTTCAGAACATAACACCATGTAATACACCCATGGAATATTTATAAAAACATACAAGGTCACAAAGAAAAGCTCAACATAAGCTCAAAAAAAGCAGAAAGCAAACATTTAAAAAAATGAAGACAAGTTAGCTAATTATTTAATTAGCTTGTTTGTTTTAAATGAACAACAAAAATAAAACAAAGTCAGGTGTATATGTGTAATAAAACAGAACAGTAAAAATATAATAGACTTTATCTAGAAAAACATAAGTAAGTTCTTGGAAAAGATATGTAAAATAGAAAAATCCTTGGCAACTCTAATAACAAAGCTGAAGAGAGACAAAGAGACAGAAAGAGAGAACCACAAATGGTGACTCTCAGGTGTAAGAAAGGTGTTTTAGATCAGGGGACAGCAAGAATTTTCTATAAAGAACCAGATAGTAACTATTTGGATTTGTAGGCCAAATATAGGTCTGTGTCTTAACTACTCAACTCTGTCAATGTAACTAAAAAACTGTAACAAACAATAGCAAACATATGAGCATGGCTATATTCCAATAAAACTTTATTTACAAAAGGAACACATGAGCATGGCTACATTCCAGTGAAACTTTATTTACAAAGCAGATGACATGTTGGGTTTGGTATGTGGGCCACAGTTTGTAGATCCTAATCCAATCAAGTGTGTGCATGTGTACAGCTTGTGGTGTTCCAAATAATGATGAGGAAAAAAGAAAACTAAGGCATTCAAATTTAAAAAAGATGAATATTTCCATAAACCAGGGGAAAAACAGCAAGATTCCAGGTGAAGCAGACAGATACATGGAGCATTGCTGGCTGAGCAGGGCCGTGGTAGAGGCATGCTGCCCTCTGAGTCTGAGTGCAGGTAGATGTGGCTGGGAATTTGGGGAATTCCTGCAGGGATCTGAAATCTTTCCACCAGAGATGAGCTGTCTGAAGTGAGTGCTTTTCTTTCTTTCTTTTTTTTATTAAATCATAACTATGTAAAATTATAGGGTACAACGTGCTGATTTGATATTAAGCTTGCATGCTTAAATCAAACTCATTAACATAGCTATCATCTCACTTACTTATTTGTTGTGGTAAGACATTTGTACTATACTCTTAGTAGTTTTGAAATGTACCATTGCATTATGCACAATAGGTAAGGTACCATCGAATTCCTCCCCTCTACAGCTCTCGCCCTCCCTTTTTGAACTCTTTCATGGTTCAAAAAGGCATAATGTAGAAAAATGTAGGAGTAAAATTTTAGACAGTTTTAACAAGACAGTAGATAGTTTCAAAAAGACACTAGTCCTCCCCTCCCCTTCTTCTTCCTGGACTATAGTTGTGTTTTATCATTTGTATGAATGTGTAGGTGGTGATATGTTGGTTTCATAATAGTAATGACTACATTGGACATTTTTTTTCCCGTTCTTGATAAACTTTACTAAAAAGAATATGTTTCAGTTCCATCCAGGTAAACATAAAATTTGTAAAGTCTATATCTTTTTATGGCTGCATAGTATTCCATGGTGTACATATACCACAATTTGTTAATCCTTTCATGGATTGATGAGCATTTGAGCTGCTTTCATCCAATTATGAATTGGGCTGCAATAAACAATCCAGTGCAAATGTCTTTGTTCTAAAATGATTTTTGATCATCTGGGTAGATATCTAGTAGCGGTACTGCAGGATCAAATAGTAGGCCAACTTTTAGTTCCTTGAGAATTTTCCAAACTTCTTTCAAAAAGCCGTATTAGCTTGCATTTCCACCAGCAGTGTAGAAATGTTCTCTTCTCTCCATATACGCCATCTGTAGTTTTGAAATTTTGTGATGTGGGCTAATCTTACTGGAGTTAGGTGATATCTCAAAGTGGTTTTGATTTGCATTTCTCCAATGATTAAAGATGTTGAGCATTTTTTCATGTGGTTTTTGGCCATTCACCTTTCATCTTCAGAGAAGTTTCTGTTCAGGTCTCTTGCCCACAAGGAAATGGGGTTGTCTGTTCTTTTCTTATTGATTAGTTGGAGTTCTCTCTGGATTCTAGTTATCTGAGCTAAGAAGCTTTGCACCCCAGGGGAGCTGACAGGGTACCCTACATCCCAGGGAAACAGAGCTATGGTTGAACTGGTATGTTCTACCCTACAGGCTAAACAACTTTTGTACCCACCCCCCACACACACCTTCACCAGAGCTGCATTAGCCTGAGCTGCTGAGATACTTCTTTCCCTGGGAAGTGATGTCATTGCTATACTAATGTTGGGACCTGTTGGGATCCCTTCACCCTAGGACTGGAATGGCAACTGTGCTCTCTTGAGGTCATTGCTACCACTTTGCCTGACCTCAAAGGGTCTAGAATACTGCCATATCCCACCATCCCAGGGTCTAGAGTCATCACTACATGGTGCCTTGTACCCTGGGACACCTATGGGATCAGGTTCCCAAATTGCAGACATATCCTGCTCCCCAACCTCAAATCTTCAGAGTATCTCTTCTTTCCCAGGGCCAGGAAAAGAAGAGGTACATCCCAAGGTCAGAATCATAACTACAATCCAGCTCCTTGGTCCTGAGTTGCTAGGGGGTACCTCAGAGTAAAAGATCCTGGTGTTATTTGGCAATCTACAGCTTTCTTTGCCATAGAAAGCAAAACTGCAGTCTAAGACTTATGTGCTGCAGTGAGTTCATAAAACTTACTGATGTCACAGCTGCTCTGAGCACTTGTACCTGAAACCCAGAACCACTACACTTGTAGGCCAAGTCAGACTTGAAGCTAAGAGGAATCCTCTCAGCTAGTCTCCTATTGGGGGGAAAACAAGAATAGGGAGAAGCCCCTGAAATTTAGAACCGTGATAGCCTACATGACTGCCACCACTACTATAAATTTCTACAGCTTAGGCCACTAAAGTGAATGCAGTTATTGCTGATGTTGAACACAGCCAATTCACTTGTGGCTGAATATGCCATAACTACTTGGAAACAGAATTGTCACGCTTTTCCAACCAGCATACTACAAAAGCCATTCTAGATAATTAGAAGAAGTGATTATTCTATCAGATGTACAAGCATAATGCAGGGACAAAAGAAATACAAAATAGAAAAATAAGGCAACACCAAAAGAATATAATAATTTTCCAGTAATGGACACCAATGAAAAAAAATCAATGACTTGACAGAAAAGGAGTCCAAAATAATGATCTTAAGGAAAGTCAATGATATACAGGAAAATACATTGCAATTCAATGATATCAGGCATAAAATTCATGATATAAAAGAGAGTCAACAAAGAGATGAAAATCATGAAAAAGAATCAAATAGAAATCCCTGCAGCTTAAAATTCAATAAATGAAATAAAAAATATGATGAAGAGCTTCCTTGATAAAGTAAGAGAAAGGATATCTGAACTTAAATTTTGTTGATTTGGAATTACATAGTTAGGAAAAAAACTAAGAATGAGAAAGAGTGGGAACAAAGCCTACAAGACTTATGGGACACCATTAAGTGAACAAATATTCATGTAAAGGTAGTTTCAAAAGAAGAAGAGATCTGTGGCTCAGCGAGTAGGGCGCCGGCCCCATATACCGAGGGTGGCGGGTTCAAACCCAGCCCCAGCCGAACTGCATCAAAAAAAAAAAATTAGCCGGCACTGTGGCGGGCGCCTGTAGTCCCAGCTACCTGGGAGGCTGAGGCAAGAGAATCGCCTAAGCCCAAGAGGTGGAGGTTGTTGTGAGCTGTGACTCTACAGCATTCTATTGAGGGCGATAGAGTGAGACTCTGTCTCCACAAAAAAAAAAAAAAGGCAATAAAAAAACTATTTAATAAAATAACAGCTGAAAATTTTCAAAGTGTTGGGAAAGATATGAACATCCAGATCCAAGAGCTTAAAAGTCTCCAGTTAGGTTAACCTCCAAAATTCTTTCTAAGGGATATTATAGTCTAGTTGTCAAAAGTCAAAGACAACAAGAGAAGTCTAAAAAGGGAAAGAGAATATAGTCAAGTCACATAAGAGGGAATACTCATTAGACTAACAGAAGATTTCTCCAGAGAAACTGGAAGAGAATGGAATAATATATCCAAAGTGCCTAAAAGAAAAAAAAATTGGCAGCCAAGAATACTATTATCCATCAAATCTATCCTTCAGAAATGAGAGAGAAATAAAGTCTTTCAGAGATATCCAAAAACTGAGGGAATTCATTACCATTAAACTGGCTCCAAGAAATGCTTGAGGGAGTCTTATATCTGGAAGTGAAAAGATGATGATGAAAATATGTAAAAATTTATAATTCACTGGTAGAGTAGACTCACAGGAAAAAGAGAAAAGAATCAAACTTTATCACTATAGAAAATCACCAAATCACATATCTTTTTTTTTTTTTTTTCTCACTGGGATATAAATTGGCTAAATGGAGGTGGAGGCCAAAAACCAACCATATGCTGTCTGTAAGTAACTCCCTTTACCTGAAAACACATATCAACTGAAAGTTAAGGAATAAAAAAGAATATTCCACACAAATGGAAGGCAAAAGCAAGTCAGAACAGCTGTATTCATATTGGATGAGACAGTCATTAATTCAAAAACTATAACAAGTGAGAAAAGTCATTATCTAATGATAAAGGGATCAATTCACCCAAAGAATAAGACAATTATAAATATATATGCATCTAACACCAAAGCACTCAGATATTTGTTATTTCATCCAGTATTATTAGATCTAAAGGGAAAGATAGACTCCAATCAAATAACAGTTGGGGACTTAAGTATCCTATTTGCTTCATCATTTAGACACAAAAATCGAAGAAACATTAAGGTTGGTTTGTGTATGGGTGTGTTTTATTTTATTTTATTTGAGTCTCGCTCTGTTGCCCCAGGCTAGAGTGCTGTGGAGTCAGCCTACCTCACCACAACCTCACCTCCTGGGTTCAAGCAATTCTCCTGCCTTGCCCTCCTCTAGAGTAGCTGGAGAACCATCATATTTAAACTATACTTTAGCCCAAATGAACCTAATAGACATTTACAAAGATCTAATCCACAGTTGTAGAGTAAACATTATTTTCATCACCACATGGAACATTCTCCAGGATAGACCACATGGTAGGCCACAAAACAAATCTCAACACATTTAAAAGAACTTAAATCATATCAAGGATCATCTCTAACCACAATGGAATAAAACTAGAAAAAAATAACAACAGGAATTTTAGAAACCATACAAATACTTGTAAGTTAAACAACATGTTCTTGACTATTGTATTTTCTACAATGGGTCAATGTAGAAATTAAGGAAATTAAAATACTTTTGTATCAAATGAAAATAGAAACATAATACTCAAAACCTATGGGATGTGCCAAATGTAGTATTTAGTTTACAGCAATCAAAAAGCAGAAATATTTCTAGCACATTGTACCCCATGATTACATTATTGTATACAGCTATGATTTAACTTAAAAAAGCAGAAATATTTCAAAGAAACAACCTAATAATTTGTTTCATGAAACTGCAAAAGCAAGAACACACCAAACTCAAAATTAATAGAAAGAGATCATAAATATCTCAGCAGAAATAAACAAAATTGAAACTAAATGAACAAAAGATTAAAGAAAAAGTTTTTTAAAGTGTTAAATAAAATTGACAAATCAAGAAAAAAAAGAGAAAAAGTAAAATTAGAAATAAGAAAGGAAACATTAAAACTGATGCCACAGAATTACAAAGAATCCTTAGAGACTATTATGAACAACTATATGCGAACATATTAGAAAACCTAGAGGAAACCTATATATATAGGTTAAAAACCTATATATTCTTCACACATGCAACTTCCAGGAAGAAATTTTAAAATCCTCAAAAGACAAATTATAAATAATAAGATTGAATGTATAATTAAAAAGTCTCCCATCAAAAAAAGAAATCCAGGGCATAATGGCTTCTCTGATGAATTCTACCAAACACTTAAAGAAGAAATAATACCAATTCTTCTCAAATTCTTCCAGAAAATTGAAGAAGGACTTCTTCTAAATTCATTCTGTGATATCAGCATTGCCCTGTTACCAAAACCAGATGAAGACACAGCACAATAAGCAAACTATAGGCCAATATTTCTAATAAATATAGTTACAAAATTCTCAATAAAATACTTGCAAACTGAATCCAGAAGCACAGTAAATAGATATTCACTATGATCAGGTGAGACTTATCCCAGTGATGCCAGAATGATTCAACATATGCAAATCAATAAATGTGATACATTACATCAAAAGAAAGACAAAAACTATACAATCATCTTGATAGAAAATCATTTAAAGAAATTAAACATCCCTTCAAGATAAAAACTCTCAACCATTAGATATAGAAAGAATGTACCTCAACATATTGTTGACTGGCAATTTTATGCAGCTAGCTATTATTCTGCAGTTGAATGTGAAAGTGAAACAAAGCTGATACATCCTCTATATTGTACCATTGCTTCATCTAGAATAACTCCTGTTGAGGTACATACAAAGACTGAAATTTTGGAATAAAGTAATCCAAAAGAAGCCTAATTTTATAAAATCTGTCTTCACTAGATATAGCTTGTAAATTACTACTAAGAAGAAAAAAATGTAAGGCTTTGCTCAAACCTCATTCTGGTAATAGTTTTAGGAAATACTGGTGTTTCAAGCAAAGGGTCCATTGAAAAATAATCCCTCCAATGTGATATTTTTGTTTGTCCTATCAATATCAATACACCAAGAAACTTCTTTTTATATGACCAGTGGTAACTTCCATCCATGATAAAATTTTAAAGAGTTTTTATAAAATTTTTCCATTTCTGATAAAAGCCTGAATATCTAGAAAAATGGTTTTCTACTAATAAAGTGAACACAACTGTACACAATCAAGAAAGCTTTTACAGTATCCTACATTACCCTGTGTTTTAAAAATTACAATAGCTCATGCCAAGCGCAAATACAAATTAACTAGTGATTCACCAACTTTGGGGTATGAAAACATGCTTTAACATGTGACCAGTCAACAATGAGTTAACAAAATAAAGGCCATCATCTTAGTCCATTTGTGTTGCCAATAAAGAATACCTGAGGGTAGGTAATTTATGAAGAAAAGAGGTTTATTTGGCTCACAGTTCTGCAAGATGATCAAAAATGAGCATTTGCTTCTGGTGAAAGCTTCAGGCTATTTCTACTCATGGTGGTGGGGAAGCTGCATATACAGAAATCACATGGTAAAATAGAAATTGAGAGAAAAAAGAAAAAGTGCCATGCTCTTTTCAACAGCCAGTTCTCATGGGGACTAAGGGTGAGAACTCACTCACTCCCATGAGAATGGCAGCAAATCGTTCGTGAGTGACTCACTGCCAGGATCCAGGCACCACCCATCTGAACCCATCTCCAACACTGGGAATCAAATTTCAACAAGAGACTTGGTGAGACCAAACAAACCATATCTGAACCAGTTCCGATGCAATCAGATATGACAAATTCACAGCCAATATCATGCTGAACAGGAAAAACTTAAAAGATTTCCCCTAAAATCTGGGACAAGACAAAGTTGTCCACTTTTGCCACTTGTATTTACTATGTTATTGGCAGTCCTAGCCAGCATGATTAGGCAAGAGAAAGAAATGAAGAACATCTATGTAGAAAAAAGGAAGTCAATTTACCCCTCTTCACACCTGTTCACAGATGGCCTGCTGTTATTTCTAGAAAATCCTCAACGCTCTACCAAAAATTTTCAGAACAGATGTATTAACTCAGTAAAGTTATGGAATGTACAATCAATACATGAAGTCAGTATTATTTCTATACACTAACAATGAATTAACAGAAAGAAATCAAGGAAGCAATCACATTTATATTATCTCCAAAATTATCTAGAAATAAACATAACCAAAAAGGTGAAAGATCTCTACGCAAAAAACTATAAAACGCTGATGAAAAAAAATTGAAGAAGACAAAATAAATGCCAGTACACTCAATGTTTATAGAGTGGAAGAATTAATATTGTTAAATGACTATACTACCCAAAGCAATGTACAGAGTCAACGCAACCCCTTTCCAAGTGCCATTCTTTGCAGAAATAGAAAAAAGAAATCTTAAAGTTTATATAGGACCACAAAGAAAACAGAATAACCAAAGTAATCCTAAGCAAAAAGAACAAAGCTGAAAGCATCACACTGAAGCATTAATAACAAAAATAGTATGATACCTGCATCAAAACAGACATGTAGATCAAAGGAACCATCCAGAATCCAAAAATAAATCCATAGATTTACAGCCAACTGTTTTTCCACAAAGGTGCCAAGAACATTCACTGAGGAAAGGACAGTTCTCTTTAATAAATGGTATACTGGGAAAACTATATATCCATGTGGAAAAGGATGAAACTAGACTTCTACCTCTCCATATACAAAAATCAACTCAATATGGATTAAAGACTTAACTGTAAAACCAAAAAATATAAAATTATTAAAATAAAACAGGAGTAACATTTTAGGACATTACTCTGGGGCAAGAATTTTATGAATAAGACCTCAAAAGTACAGGCAACAAAAGCAAAAATATACCAATGTGATTATATCAAACTAGAGCAAGAAAACAATCAGCAGAATGAAGAGACACCCCATAGAATGGGAGAAAATATTTGCAGCTATTCATCTGGTAAGGGATTAATATCTAGAATATATAAGAAACTCAAACAACTCAATGATAAAAATTGATTAAAACATGGGCAAATGAGCTGAATAGACTGACTATTAAAATGGCCAACAAGTATATAAAAAATGCTCAACATTAATAATTGTTGTCAGGGGAATATAAATCAAAACCACAATTGACCTATCATCTCCTTCAGTTAGAACAGCTGCTATCAAAATGACAAGAATTAATAAATACTGGAGAGGATGTACAGAAAAGGAAACTCTTATATACTCTTTGGTGGAAATGTAAATTAGTATAGCCATTATGGAAAAACAATATGAAGGTTCCTCAAACTATTAAAAATAGAACTACCATACAATCCAGCAATTCCAATACTGAGTATATATCCAAAGGAATTAAGAACAGTATGTCAAAGAGATATCTGCACTCCCATATTTATTGCAGCACTATTCACAATAACCAAGATATGGAATTAACTTAAGTGTTTGCCAGTGGAATAATTGCTAAAGAAAATGTTGTATATATACACAATAGAATATTACTCAGACATAAAAGAGATTGAAACTCTGTCATTTGCAGCAACATGTATGGAACTGGAGATTGTTATGTTAAGTGAAATAAGCCAAGCACAGAAAGATAATTACTATATGTTCTCATACATGGAAGTTAAAAATATTGATCTCAGAGAAGTGGAAAGTATTACTCTCTACTAGTATAGTAGTGGTAAATAGTGGCAATTAGAATCTGGGAAACGTAGGGGTACCAAAAAATTTAAATTTTTCACTATAATTCATATTATAAAATGAAAATGTAATGTAAGTTATAAAATTATGATAGCTTTTTTTATGTCATAGCTACACCATCATACATATTTCTTAAAAATTATACTTATTTGTAGATTATTTACTGAGAGACATTTTAGGAAAGTAGAATGGCAATTTAAAATAGTTACTTTATAAAAAGGGAGTGGATGATGGTGTTGAGAAAAATGAATGTATGAAACCTCATGCCTACTTATGATGAATAATAGGACACACACACACACACACACACACACACACGACATATACACACAAAATAATCAACCAGCTTATAGCCTGGCTCCTGAGTCAGAGATTTCTCCATTATCAATACCACTCTTGAACAATCAGCAAGAGGTGTGGTCTTGGACTGGGGCAACTGTGGGTCCAGATTAGGGCAATGACAAAACTATTAAATGGGAAGAGAGAGAGGAAAAAGAAAAAGAAAGAGAGAGAAATAGAAAATCCTTCCAACTCAAGATGTATATGAAAATGCAAATTTAATAGCCGGGTGTTGTGGCAGGCGCCTGTAAGTCCCAGTTACTTGGGAGGCTGAGGCAAGAGAATCGCTTAAGCCCAGGAGTTTGAGGTTGCCATGAGCTGTGACACCATAGCACTCTACCGAGAGTGACAAAGTAAGACTCTGTCAAAATAAACACAAAAATGCAAATTTAGAAACTCATAAAGAAACTTTGTGACAGAAAGCTCTTCTAATCAAGTCAACTGGGTAAAATTATCTAGATGGAATAAAAATAATAGAATAGTCTGACAAAGACGTTAAAGTGAGTTTTTTAACTGCTTAGAGTATAAATGAGATCTACATTAACAATCCAAACTATGAATAAACCAGGTAGAAATGGCAAAAATATCATGACATGCAAAAAAATATTAATTAGATGTTTTGTGACTTAAAAACATGGTCACTAGAATGCTTTGTTGTGAAAAGAGATACAAGGGCCGAAAGCCCAGAAAAATCTATGAAGAGAATGTGCGTGAAACCCTAACCCTCGTTGTGAATTTATTCCTTGATATTAATATTTAGAATTTCTGCCATAGCAAACAGTTTTCTCTTGTGAGGAAATTGGTTCTAACAGCAACAGTCCTTTTCTGAGGATACAAAGCTCAGCCTTCTGTGCAGGGGTATGACATCTAAACACTCTTTCCCAAGTAATAACCTGGGCTTTGGAGTTGCGCAGACCTGGGTTTGCTCCCAGCTTTGGTTTTCGCTCAAAGCCCGGCTGTGGGCCATACTTATGCACGTGGCATTTCCTCATTTATGAAATGGGAACAACGTCACCTGCCATTTAACTTGCAGTGACACAGAGACTCACAGAGGTAATGCACACGAGGTACTCTTTCACGGAGTTACTTGCCAGGATGCTTTGGGCATTGCCACCTGCTTGAGTCTTTCGTGGGAGAGGAATTGAAGCCAGCATTTTTCATTTACCTCTTGCGACATAGTCCGGCCCTGCCAAGGACTCCCTAGGGAGAGGCAGCCAAACCGGCCTGAGAAGACACCAGCTGAGTAAAGCCCTTACCGTCTCCTTTGCTGTTTCCTATTGTTTGTACTTTGATAACCCCAAAAGCTCAGTACAGACTTTCCCGATTTAAAAAGTGCTCTATTAAGCAATACGAAGTCACATGCACAGTAGAGGCTGCTTTTCGAAACCGAGAGCTGGCTGTGGGTGTTGGCAGTAGCCGTGCAGACGTGGACCGAGGTGCCTGCTGGTGGGAGCGCAGCTGGCCGGCCCCTGCTCGGGTGACTTCGTGCAGCCCCCTGCTGGGAGGTGCCATCGCATTTTAATCACCACCATGCTTGCTTGGAAGCACATTTTTTCTTGGCAGCATGTAAAATAAAAATATTTTTGCGAACTGGAAAGCACATTGGTGGTTGAAGTCTTCCTTGACAAAGACATTCTACAGTGCCCGGAGGGAAGGGACATTTCCAGCTTCCCACGGTGCGCCACATCGAGGGAGAGGCGTTTCCCCGAGCTGTGCTGTGAGCCGCGAAGCACTGAGAGTGGAGGGCTTTTTCTAAGTTGCATTAGGAAAGTTTTGTGGAGTGGGGAGTCGGAGGTTCCATCCTTGGGCATGAAAGGAAACCTTCAGAAGACCCTCCGCCGAGTGCCCTTTCTCAGGCTCTTCTCCATCTTCCCTCTTCCCTCTTCTCTGTCCGCCTCTGCCGAGCCCTTCTTGGCCGGACTCTGCCTCCCCACACCACCTGGGGCTGTCTGGACTCCCAGAGTGTGGAAGAGCTCTGCCACTTGCCTTGCAGAGATAACAAAAAGAAAATGTTTTCCAAAGCAGACACTTGGGCAATTCTATTGGAACACTTAGTTCGTGGTGTTCCAGTAAACTGTTGCATCAGTGAGGAAGAATGACCCAGGGCATGAGTGAAAACTTAAAAAAAACAAAACTGTACAGGAGTGAGTTTAGCAAATGGCAGAACAGCCACGGCCAACAGACAGCCACAGGCCAGCATCAGCCTACAGATGTTTCAGCTGCAGAGGGAGGGACGTGTCACACGCAAGTCTGTCCTGCTCTGCAGACTCCTAGGGGTGGTGTGGATGAGGTCAGGAGGGCAGCTCTTTTGCCTACATGATGAAGTCACTGAGAGGCTAAGACACGCATGGTGGGACAGCCCAGCTCCTCTCCAGCTGGAGAAAAGGACTGGGTTAGATGATCTCTTAAAATCTTGAATAAACTTACATGGCTGCCCTTAATCAACAGCATGGGTGTGGGGCGGAGCGAAGCAGGACGCACTGTGGAGCCCCGAGTCCCCAGGATGCTGCAGAACTAGACAGTAATACCCAGGAGAGAGAGACGCGACTTCTGTAGGTCAGGAAGCTGGTGTCAGCGGCTTGTCCAAGGCCCCATATTTAGTGAGTGCCCAGCTGCAGACCATGGGCAGCTTGACTGCCCTGCCCCCAACCCCAGGCCTTACTCACTGCAAGGGTGGGTCTGGCAGGGAAATGAGGGCCTGGTTATTTGGCATTATTTTGCTGTTGCTATCTGTGCAATGGGCTAACACAAGTTCTCCCCAGACACGTTTCCAGCACGCTTTGTGTGAGGGTTAAGGGAGTATCTTTGGATCCTTTGAGGAGAGACTGAGTGATGTCTACTTTGACATCAAGCAGAAAATTTTGATTTCTTACTTTTCAAATGGAAAGAAATAGGTAAATAAGGAAAGACCATTTCGATCTCAGACCTCTGCTGTCTGTCCGGCAAGTACCCAGGCCCCCTGCAGGCCACCTGGGATGGCTGTAGGCAGAGCCAGGGGAGCACTGAGGACGGAGACTGGGAGCCAGACACCCGGGGCTCAGGCTGGGCAGTCTGGGATGCTACCCCATCTCTCCGAGTCCCCCTTTCCTCGCGGGTAAATGTGAAGTGTAATGACTGCACCTGTCTCCAGGGAGCTGAGTCTCATCCTTGGCCCTCAGCCAGGCCTAGGTGTGAGCTCTATTATTAGTGCTGGTAATCATATGCATATTCATATTTACATGGCTGGAGAATATTTTACAGCAGCAAACTCCCAATTCTGAGAATACAACCAGCCAGGAGCCCTCCATGAGGTTCTGTCCAGTGATAACAGGGGGGTGAAGGTCTGGCCCAGGAACAGGATCAGATGCTACAAAGGAGGACCAAATGCCGTCACTGTGACCCATGCCCAGCTCCAGGCAGGCAGGACCTTCCCACCTGTGCTTTCTACTTTATGTCACAAGTGCCTGAGAGCCCCACCAAGGAGGCAGGGCCGACGAATCAGCTTGCCCTGGGTTCTGTCCGCAAACCCATCAGATGGACATCGGGGTCAAGTCCAAGAGAACCCAATCCTGGCTCCCTTGGCTGACCCCATGGGGCCCACGCAGCAGGCCTGGGCTGAGGCTGGCATGGGGTGGGGGTACTGAAGAGTGCTCAGCAGAGAAGGTTTCTGTAGGAATAAAGGAGAAGTGGGAAGATAAAGCTGGGGTGCTCCCACGTAACACACGTAATTAGAGTACGGTTCACTTTTAAGACTAAAAGGAAAGATTGGGTGGTATGTAACTTTAAAAGGACAAAAGAAATACCCCAATCTCCACATGATTAAGGGAATTCAATGAAAAGTCACAGAATGTGAGTAGAGAAAATATACTCTTTATTCTGTGAAAAAAATAAGTGAAAAATGTAAATTCCTTCAACCTGTTGATGAAAGATGTCCCCTCCATAGGCAGAGTGCTTGAAATACACAGCTTTTTTTTTTTTTTTTTTTTTTTTTTGAGATAGAGCCTCAAGCTGTCACTCTGGATAGAGTGCTGTGGTATCACAGCTCACAGCAACCTCCAATTCCTGGGCTCAAGCGAATCTATTGCCTCTGCCTCCCAAGTAGCTGGGACTACAGGCACCCGCCACAACGCCCGGCCATTTTTTGGTTGCAGCCGTCATTGCTGTTTGGCAGGCCCGGGCTGGATTTGAACCCGCCAGCTCAGGTGTACGTGGCTGGCGCCTTAGCCCGTTGAGCCACAGGCGCCGAGCCAATACACAGCTTTTTAATGTCCACATTCTCAGAATCTCGGTACATCTTTCTGGGTGTTCCAATTCCCCATTACTTTGGCAGAGTCTGAAGATGCAACAAAATTCTGACAAAAAATTAAGATATGCTCTAACAGTAATTCTTGTTCCGGGGAGTGAGAGGGAAAAATATTTTTTAGCACAGAGTAGTATGGGTTTTGGGTATCAGGTTGAACATCAGGTAAGGATGTTCACTACTTAGATGGCAGCATAGGTGTTGGGGTACATAGGTGATTCTGAGACTTACTTTTATCCGTAACTTTATGGCTGTTGACATGTGTGAGTGTGTGTGTATCTCTAGATAGATATGGGTACACAAAGGCATTTCAACCACACAAGGAATTCAGTGGAAGGTTGGCTAAGCAGAGTCTTCTCCCAGAAGGGTCCCTTTGTATTGTGACTGCCCCTGGCCATGCCTTGCTGTTGGGCACGAGGTCTGAGCTTGCAAAAGTGTGTCCTCTTAATCCATTCGTGGGTCGATGGTCACTTGGGCTTCTTCCACGACTTAGCAATTATGAATTGGACTTCAATAAACATTCTGGTACAGATAAGTTCTTTACTTTTCTTCTGCTTTGCCTTACTCCCTAAACTCAGTGTGCTACGCAAAGTTTCCGGCTGCTTCTGGATGGGGTCTAGAGGTGGGATAGGGAGAGGAGTAGGGGGAAAGAGACTGGGGGATTGCTCTCATCTTGGGCTGAACCCTCTGGGGGCAGGTGTTAAAATGTGGGCCCTTCCGAGGACCTCTCTTGGACCCAGCCTGTCCTTGTCTGCATGTTCCTGGACCCCACCGACACGTCTCAGGTCTGGATGTCTGCCTGTCTCCTTCCACAGCCCCTAAGAAGCCAGTGCGTCCCCAGCCCTTCTGCCTGCACAGTTTCCTCCATCCCTCTCTGTGGTCCTTTTGGACATGACCCAATATGGGGCTATACTGGTTTTCTCTTGTTTACAGACCACCCCTGGCTCATGGGAAACAGTCTTTATTTCTTGCACAAATTCTATTAGCAAGGAAACATCAGCTTGTTTCTTATCCATGAGATTTCCTAGTCAGGGGTCAGACCCCTCACTATGCTACCTGGCACCAGCAGGGGGCTCAATACAGCTCTTTTAGCTGTTAAAACTTCTGCTTTAACAGTCCGAAGTCAGCTCACCACCTACACCCCTATTTCCCAGGGTGGAGGGAAGGGTTTTATAGGACAGTTAACAAAACAAACAATCAAACAACAAGCAGACTTCGAAACTAATTCTTTACTTCTAATCCTTCCTATATTTTTATACTATCTTTGTGGGTTTTGAATTCTATTATTTTCTTTTTCTTTCTTTTCTTTTTTTTGTAGAGACAGAGTCTCACTTCATTGCCCTTGTGGCGTCACACAGCTCACAGCAACCTCCAACTCCTGGGCTTAGGCGATTCTCTTGCTTCAGCCTCCCGAGTAGCTGGGACTACAGGCGTCCAACACAACACCTGGCTAGAATTCTATCATTTTCTACCATTTTTTGGGGAAAAGTCTGCCTTTTGGGGTGGTCTTCTCCTTGGCAGTTAGTATCTGTTGCCTTTGGGTGTCTCGTTAAATACGTAAACATAAACTCTAACCACAAGAGCCTTGGGAAAGACTGGTGATTATAAATGGACCAGTTCCCAGAGTTTTTGCTTGTTAGGCTAATTATGCTAATTAATGTCAAATATGTAAGTATTTATGGATGACTGGATGTTTTGAAGTGAACAGTGGCACGTTACTGTGTGGTCTACTTTAACTTTTGTAGTAGAGAAGATTCAAAACAAAACAAACTAATAAGCAGCAAAATGGTCAGCCCCACGGAAGCAAATGGTGCTTAGTTTTGTAACAGCACCCTTTGCTTCCAAGACTCACGGAACGTGTGCCTTTTCTGAGAAATCTGTGTCTTGCTCCTTGAGAGGCAGAATAGTGGTAGTCTGGTTAAGAACATGGACTTGGGTGTTAGATTTGGGATTAAGTTACTAATTTAGGGAATTTTATTTTCTCTGGAGTTCACTTTCTCATCTGTTAAGCAGAAATAACTCCTAGAATTGTTGTGAAGATGAAATGAGTTCGTGAGTGAGAGGAGCTGTGTAGAGGGTGTGGCCGGAGTTACAAGTCACTCCCTAGTCGTTTGCTTGTGTGGACACGCTTATGTTCCAAGCCTAAGTCCCTTTCCAGTGTGGCATTTCTTCTGCTCCCTCGTATCTGGTTCTCCTTCCCCTCTGGGTCCACAGTCTCATTCATCTGGAAGGACGATTCCTCTCAGGACTAAAGTGGAGCCCATGGCTGGAGGTAGACAGTCAGGGGCTGCCCAGATCCACTCTCATTTCCATGCATTCTCACCAACCCCCCACCCCCTGAGAGAGGATACCCAAGAAGGGTGAGGTCTGGGAGAACAGGTCTTGTCAAGGAGAGCACAAGGATACACTTGCAGGGTCCTCTCCATGGTGACTCAGCCCTTAGGAATTTGTAACTTCCTGGAACTTGGAAATTTCCAGGTTCTGTGAAACCCTGTAGTTCTGTGGGGGCTGGAATAGCATTTCCCACTTGATTCAAACTGGCCAATGAGAAGGGTACCTGTGGGGTGGAACTTCTTGACTGTCAATAAAAAGGGAAAGATCAAGCTAGGTGGGGAGCGCGGCCATTTGGAATTCTTCTATGCCGTAAGCTCCCAGCTGGTGAATAAGGCCCTTCCTCTCATAAACGTGGTGTTTGGGCGCTCTTTCTCTCCATTGGGCCTTGTCTTCCTGCAACACCCCAACCCGGGGACCTTTGGCCTGGAAGCTTTTTGTGGCTGTCTGTGCATGGTGCAAGCCAGTTGTGCAGAGGAATTATGTCTTCCACTGATGAATACCTCTGCCCCTTTACCCCTTGGGTGAGATGATTCTGAGGTATGTTGGGTTCTCCACACTTTCTCAAAGTTTTCTGGCAGGCCTGTGCTCTAATTACTATGGTGTTAAGTTGTTTGATAACATACCCTCTGTTGGCTTTCTTCCTTTCCCTGGTAACACAGGTTGGGTTTACCAGGAACCAGTGTGCAAGGTATTAGTTGTGGCATTCTCTTGTGATCAACACCTGGGGAAGGGAAGGGATGGGAGCAGAGCGAGCCAGAGGGAGAAAATGCGCTGCAGCGCTGTCCTGAGCTTCAGCCCATCCCCCGGGGAGCTCCTGATCTGGAATGGCCCTTCACAATGGTCCCTGCTAGGGTGAGAGTGATGGGTGTTTACAGCCTCAGTGAGTAATCACCAGGTGTGGGCTGTCCTTGGAGCCAGGAAACCTGACCGTGAAAGAGACAGTTTTCTTCAGCCAAGGCAATCTCCAGGGAGGGATGACAGTCAGGGCTCTTTTGGTGACATCCCAGCCCTCCTTCCTTACAGCACCCAGACTTCCCACTTCTCTACCAGTGCTTCCCGGGATCATCTCCTGAACAAACTTGTCCTTGAGTCCTTGTCTCAGTGTCTGCTTCTGAGGGAACCAGAGAAAGCAGAGACTGTATAGGACTCCTTGGAGAGCTGGCCCTGTGTCCTCTGCCATAGCCAGGCACAGGGAACAAGAATATGATCCTATCTCGGGAGTCTGAAAGGTGAGAGTCTGCTGTCTGATGGAGGCTGCAGCAGGGTTACTGGGGTTTGCTAGGGACAAAGAAGGGAGTGTGCATGTTTTCCATGGAGCAGAGATGGGTCTTGGGTGAGAGAGAGTCTGTGTGGGCTCTTTCGGATCCTACCCAGCTGACAAAGAGACCCCTGCAACAAGAAGCTGGGGATGGACACCAAATTCCTGGGGCTACAGCAGGAGGCACATCAGAGCAATAAAGCTAAGAAGATTAAAAAAGAATAAAGGCTCAATCCAATTCCTTCTACCTAACATTAATTATAGAAAACCTAATTTATTTGCACTATAAAGTAAGAGTGTCCAGGGATTTATCTGAACTGCTAATCTTTTTACATTCATCACTCCAGCTTTTGCATCCTGCAGCCAATCTAGACTCTTTATGTGGAGGATTAGCTATTCCGTTTCAGAGTTATGCTTCCTAATTTTACATTCTCTTTTGATTGAACCCACCATAGAGAATAATAGGATAATCAAAGCTGTGCTACCTCTGGCCATGATTGTGCTATTATCCTCAATTAGGGCCACCACAAAATTCCATACCAATGATTTGTGTTTTCCACAGTAGATGTCACCAAACAACAAATATAACAATTCAGCATTTCTAATGGTATGGTGTTCAATCAAATGAACACCATACCTTATTTATCTAAGTTGGTCCAAACCAGGTTAATTGGAACCCTCATGTATCATAAGTGCTCAAGCTGTTTGGGAGCTTGTCAATGGCACAAGGGTTGTGTCAATTTGGAACATCATATAAAAACCAAATTCTGCAATGTCACAGAGTAAAAAAGCTTTTTTTGTATGAAACATTTAATTTATTAATGTCTTTTTGGAGAATTAGATGCATCAAAAAAATATAGCTGGGCCTTGTGGTGGGCACCTGTATTGCACCACTGTATTACAACAGAGCCATTAATCTTGTAGCTTCATCAACATTAATTGGTTCACTTTCAGGACACCATGGAGGAATCAATTCTTTCTGCCGAGGTTTAAGAGAAAGGGCTTTTGAGAAGTGTGCAAGTTCCTTTTGTATATTTACAAAAGCTTTATTCACTCTGTTAACTTTTTCATCATTCACAATATTTATTTTCTTAAGATTAGTGGTAACCAGTTTTGCTTTGTTTTTAGCCTTGAAGTTTTTCTGGCTATGTGAAACACGTTCCTGGATTTCTGTCCTCTTAATTTGTTCTTTGCCATTGATATCTGCATGCAACTTCCTAGAGTCAAAAATTACTAGTTTTGTAGATAGGAAATACTAAGTGGTTTGCCCAGTGCTCATGTGTCTAAAAGTAAAGCCTGCCCATTCTATGACTTTTGCATTTTGGGGTTTTTTTTCTTTTCTGTTGCCCAGGCTACAGTGCCATGTCGTTAGCCTATCACTAAGTAGCCTCGAACTCTGGGGCTCAAACCCTCCTCTTGCCTCAGCCTCCCAAGTAGCTGAAACCACAGGTACTCACAACCTTGCCTAGCTAATTTTTTTTTTAATTTTTTTTTTTTTTTTGAGACAGACTCTCACGCTGTTGCCCAGGTTAGAGTGCTGTGGAGTAAGCCTCGCTCACAGCAACCTCAAACTCCTGGGTTCAACTGATCCTCTTGCTTTACTCTCCCAAATAGCTGGGACTATAGGTCCCTGCCACAACATCCAGCTAGTTTTTTCCTTCTTTCTTTTTTTTTTTTTTTGAGACAGAGTGTCAAGCTGTCACCCTGGATAGAGTGCTGTGGCATCACAGCTCACAGCAACCTCCAATTCCTGGGCTCAAGCAAGTCTCCCGCCTCCACCTCCCAAGTAGCTGGGACTACAGGCGCCCACCACAACGCCTGGCCATTTTTGGTTGCAGCCGTCATTGTTGGTTGGTGGGCCAGGCTGGATTCAAACCTGCCAGCTCAGGTGTACGTGGCTAGAGCCTTAGCAGGTTGAGCCACAGGCGCCGAACCAGCTAGTTTTTCTATATTTAGTAGAGATGGGGTCTTGCTCTTGTTCAGGCTGGTCTTGAAGTCCTGAGCTCAGGCAATCCACCCGCCTCTGCCTTTCAGAGTGCTAGGATTATAGGTGTGAACCACCCTGCCTGGGTTAATTTTTCTATTTTTAGTAGAGACAGAGTCTTGCTCTTGCACAGGCAGGTCTCCAACTCCTGACCTCAAGCAGTCCTCCTGCCTCAGCCTCCCAGAGT